>JAHNEJ010001556.1:0-196464 GCA_022559845.1 Amorphophallus konjac | reverse complement strand
CGATTTTTGCCGCGACGCCCTTTCGGTTTTCGCCACAGCTGGGTTATAGCCACTTTTGCACTTGACCTGATATAGGAGCAAGTCTGGCGGGGTATCTCTATTTTTAACCCCCTTTTTTTTCTTTTCTTTTTTTTATTTTTTATTTTTTGAATCCGAGGTTTAGAAGAACCGGACCGCGGGAACGCTGACCGTCCTTATCGATGAGGACAAGGGTTGGTCTTAGGTTTATTTTGTCGACACTGGTTAAATGTCGAAGCAAGGACGTGGCTTATTAATCAAGGATGTAGGATCCAAGTTCAAGAGTAGAGATCGCCCGTTCTCGCCGATGATGGCGAGAGTCGAAAGGGGTTTATTCGTCGGCGTATGCTACTGCCGAAACAAGGATGGGGTTGTCAACAGGGACGTAAGGTCCAAGTTGAGGGTAGAGATCGACCGATCTCGTCGAGGATGACGGGGGTCGAAAAGGATTTATTCGTCGGCATATGTCACTGCCGAAACAAGGATGGGGTTGTCAACAGGGACGTAGGGTCCAAGTTGAGGGTAGAGATCGACCGATCTCACCGATGATGACGAGGGTCGAAAATGATTTGTTAAAGGATTTCCGGTGGGACTTTGATGATTGTCCCTTTCGGAGTTTTATTGGGTGGAGAATAGGAGAGGCATTTGGGAAATTACCACTTTACCGACTCAGGCGCCCTTTCGGATTTTCGCCGAAGCCAACCCCCTCTTGCTTTTGCCCATGCGCCCTTTTGGGTTTTCACGTGGCGGGGTACCCGATTTTGCCTGCGACGCCCTTTCGGGTTTTTTGCCACAGTTGGGTTATGGCCATTTTTGCACTTGTCCCGATATGGGAGCAAGTCTGGCGGGGTATCTTTATTTTTAACCCCATTTTCTTTTCTTTCTTTTTTTTTATTCGGAATGCGAGCCGAGAAAGGGTAGCTTGATCAGGGCAAAATGCCGCTAACCAAGGAGAGGTAGCTTGATTAGGGTGGAAAGCCGCCTGATCAAGGAGAAGTAGCTCGATTAGGGCGGGATGCCGCTAACCAAGGAAAAGTAGCTTGATTAGGGCGGAATGCCGCTAACCAATGAAAAGTAGCTCGATTAGGGCAGAATGCCACTAAACCAAGGAAAGGGTAGCCTGATTAGGGTGGGATGCCGTTAACCAAGGAGAAGGGTAGCTCGGTTAGGGCGGAGTGCCACTAGCCAAGGAAAGGGTAGCTCGGTTAAGGCGGAGTGCCGCTAACCAAGGAGAAGGTAGCTCGGTTAGGGCGGAGTGCTACTAACCAAAGAGGTGGTAGCTCGGTTAAGGCAGAGTGCCGCTAACCAAGGTGAAGGTAGCTCGGTAGGGTGGAGTGCCACTAGCCAAGGAAAGGGTAGATCGGTTAGGGCGGAGTGCCACTAGCCAAGGAAAGGGTAGCTTGATCAGGGCAAAATGCCACTAACCAAAGAGAAGGTAGCTCGGTTAAGGCGGAGTGCCGCTAACCAAGGAGAAGGGAGCTCGGTTAGGGCGGAGTGCCACTAGCCAAGGAAAGGGTAGCTCGGTTAGGGTGGAGTGCCACTAGCCAAGGAAAGGGTAGCTTGATTAGGGTGGTATGCCGCTAACCAAGGAGAAGGATAGCTCAGTTAGGGCGGAGTGCCACTAGCCAAGGAAAGGGTAGCTTGATTAGGGCGGAGTGCCACTAGCCAAGGAAAGGGTAGCTCGGTTAAGGCGGAGTGCCGCTAACCAAGGAGAAGGTGGCTCGGTTAGGGCGGAGTGCCACTAGCCAAGGAAAGGGTAGCTCGGTTAAGGCGGAGTGCTGCTAACCAAGGAGAAGGTAGCTCGGTTTAGGGCGGAGTGCCACTAGCCAAGGAAAGGGTAGCTCGGTTAGGGCGGAGTGCCACTAGCCAAGGAAAGGGTAGCTTGATTAGGGTGGGATGCCGCTAACCAAGGAGAAGGATAGCTCGGTTAGGGCGGAGTGCCACTAGCCAAGGAAAGGGTAGCTTGATTAGAGCGGAGTGCCACTAGCCAAGGAAAGGGTAGCTTGATTAGGGCGGAGTGCCACTAGCCAAGGAAAGGGTAGCTCGGTTAAGGCGGAGTGCCGCTAACCAAGGAGAAGGTGGCTCGGTTAGGGTGGAGTGCCACTAGCCAAGGAAAGGGTAGCTCGGTTAAGGCGGAGTGCCGCTAACCAAGGAGAAGGTAGCTCGGTTAGGGCAGAGTGCCACTAACCAAAGAGAAGGTATTCCGACCGATCACTCGGGGTGTGTCGGCTGCGCCGCATGATACAGCTTAATGTGTTTTCCGTTGAGGGGAGAGAACTGGATGACTCCTTTATGGTCTACAAGGACGTAGGCACCCCCTTCATATACTCGGCGGACGACATACGGTCTGACCCAGTTTTCGACCAGCTTCCCTTTGGGATTAGAGGCCATCACTTCTCTTCTTTTGACCATCACCAGGTCTCCTTTCTTGAACTCTCGACCCTTGACTAACTTGTCAAAAGCACGGGCCATGCGAGCTTGGTAGAGTTGGATGTTTTGTTGCGCCTGGAGGCATTTTCCTTCGAGCTCAGCGAGCTCTTCCAATCTTCTTTCTGCATTGGTCTGCTCACCACTGACTAATCGTGCTGGATGGCAACTCGCAATGAAGGAACTTCAAGTTCAATCGGCACTACAGCTTCCGACCCATAGACAAGGGTGAAGGGTGAACAGCCGGTTGGGGTCTTGTAGACAGTACGATAAGCCCAAAGTGCTTCGTACATCCTTTCTTCCCAATCCTTTTTGTTAGACTTGACAGTCTTTGCCAGTAACGTGCACAATGTCTTGTTAAAGGCTTCTACGAGTCCATTGGCTTGAGGGTTGTAGGGGGATGATGTCCTCTAGTCAATTTTGTATTTGTCAGCTAGCCGGTAAACCTTCTGATTTCTGAAATGGCTGCCATTGTCAGAGATGATTCGGCTGGGGATCCCGAACCGAAATATTACATTCTGCCGGAAGAATCTTGCAACTAGTTCTCCGCCCATCTGGAGAAATAGTCTGTAGCTGCTAAGATGTATTTGCATCCTGATGAAGATGCTGGTAGTGGCCCTACCACGTCCGTGCCCCATTGAGGAAACGGCCAACTTGGTAGAGTGGGATGCAGTGGCACTGGAGGTCTCCTCGCCACATTCGCGTGTTCTTGACATTTCTGACAAGCCTTGGCAAATTTGCAACAATCATTAAACATAGTGGGCCAATAATAACCCAGCTTCTTTATCTCAATTTTCATTTTCGGGCCAGCCTGGTGTGCTCCAGCTGATCCTGCATGAACTTCTTGCATCACCTGTCCCGCCTCTGCTGAAGACAAGCAACGGAGTAGGACTTTCCTTCGGGCATCTGCCATAATTCGGAACAAGGTCCCGCTTCTCATCTCGTAAGAATCCTTGATCCTCAGGAGCTTCATTCTCTGTTCCTTTTCTTTTGGAAGTTGCTGGTGTTGAAACCAGCGTAGGAGATGCTCTCGCCAGTCGGGCTGCTGAACCCCTTCGATGACTGCTACTTCCATCTCTTGTTCGTCGGCCAGAACCTCTGTTACGCTGGGGACCTGTCGGCGGTTGATCACTGTTATATTCAGGCTTGTGTCTGGCGGGACCGCCAATGAACTGGCCAGCTTAGCGAGGGCGTCTGCCTGAGCATTCCGACCTCGATTGACGTGCTTGATGCTGATGAAGTAAAATCTTGACATCAGGCGAGTTGCCAACTGGTGATAGGGGAGGAGCTCTTGCTTTCGCACCTCGAACTCTCCTTCCAGCTGTTTTATAACTAGCATGGAGTCTCCGAATGCTTCCAGCATCTGAATTCCCATGGACAGAGCAATCTGCAACCCGATTATCAGGGCTTCATATTCTGCCTCATTGTTTGTGCATTGTTTGTTTATGGAGCAGGAAGTGTGCACCACTTCTCCTTCCGGAGATTTCAGGACTATACCTGCCCCTGCTCTGACCCTGGATGACCCGGTAGCAGAGGTGTCAATTCTGGAAGCGCCATCAAAGTATAGCTGCCATGAGGAAGGCTGTACTTGGGCGGCTTCTAGGGTTTCATCTTCGGGAAGTTCCGGTTCCCACGGGCTTTCCCCGGGTACTGGGTGCTCAGCGAAGAAGTCTGCAATAGCTTGACCTTGATGGCCTTGCGCGGTACGTAGGAGACATCAAACTCCATAAGGATTACCGCCCACTTGCCTAGGCGGCCTTTGAGTGCCGGCTGGGACATAATATATTTCAGGGGATCCTCCTTGGACACCAAGCTGATCTCATGCGACAGCATATAATGCCGGAGCTTTTTGACTGCGAAGACTAGTGCCAGGCAGATCTTCTCAATATAAGTATATTTTTCTTCAGTTCTGACCAGTCTCCGACTGAGGTAATAGAGGGCTTGTTCTTTCCCTCTTCATTATTCTGGGCCAGCATTGCCCCTAGAGAATTGTGTGTAGCTGCTATATACAGTATCAACGGCCGTCCTTTCACCGGTGCGCCCAATACTGGAGGAGTCTTCAGATAGTCCTTTAGCTTGTCAAAGGCTGTCTGGCAATCTTCATCCCAATAAAAGGGAACATCTTTCATCATCAGCTTGTGAAAAGGCTGGCATCGCCCTGACAAATTGGAAATGAACCGCCGGATATAAGCCAGGCGGCCCTGTAGTGACCTCAGCTCGGAGATGTTCCTAGGTGGAGGTAACTCCTGAATCGCCTTGATCTTTGCGGGGTCTATTTCGATTCCCCGATATCGGACGATGAAGCCCAAGAATTTTCCGCTCGACACTCCGAACGCACATTTCATAGGGTTCATTTTTAGCTCATGCTGCCTTAGCCTTTGAAAAACAATCCGGAGGTCTTGCAGATGATCTTCTTTTCTTCTGGTTTTGACCACCAGATCATCTATGTAGCACTCGACCTTGTGGTAGAGCAATTCATCAAATATTTTGGTCATTGCGCGCTGATAGGTTGCGCCAGCATTTTTCAGTCCGAATGGCATTCTCTTGTAATGATAAATGCCTTTAGGAGTTCGGAAAGCAGTATGGACCCGGTCATGCTCCGCAATCCAAATCTGATTGTAGCCGGAAGACCCATCCATGAATGACAGGGCTTCATGGCCGGTTGTAGCATCAATCATGACCTCGGTTATTGGTACCGGGAAATCATCTTTAGGGCAGGCTTTATTTAGATCTCGGAAGTCAACACAAATCCGGATCTGTCCATTCTTCTTTTTCACAGGGACGATATTCGCCAGCCATGTGGTGTACTGATTTTCTTCAACAAATCCCACATCAATGAGCTTGTCAACCTCAGCGCAGATTCGGGTGATGAGCTCCGGCCTCATACGCCGCGGTGGTTGCTTCACCGGCTCGGCTTCGGGGCTGATTGTTAGCTCGTGTTGTGAGACAGCAGGGTTTAGACCTGGCATCTCTTTATAAGTCCAGGCGAAGCAATCCCGGTATTCTAGCAGCAGCTGGATGTACAGCTCCCGTTCTTCTGGGGACAGTTGGGCACTGAGGAAGGTGGGCCTAGGGTCCTCCTCATCTCCCAAGTTGACTTCTATTAGTTCATCGACTGTGGCTTGGCCTCCGTCTTCTATCTCCGGAGGTGCCGGCTGGAGGTCAACGAAGTCTGGAATACCATCTTGAGGGTCGAGTACTTCGACTTCCTCGTCAGACACTGCCAGAGCTTCATGGGGTCCTCTTGCTTCTCGTGCTAGCGACTGTGTGGATGGATCTATTGACATATCCGTTGCCGTTGCAGCTCCCGAGGGTGAGAGAACAGCTTCAGTGCTCGTAGATGAGGTTGCAGCCATGACAGGCCAGTAGTTGTTTGCCGCCGGACTCAGACAGCATATTGGATTTGCAGCAGAAGTTGAAGGAGTCTCGCCTTCTGGGACAGTTGTATCTTCCGCAGAAGTGGCTTTTTCTTTTCTGGTAGCCGGCTCCCCTTGATTGGAGTAAACCGAGGCTTCGTTGATTGGCAGAAAGGATGTTGAAGTCGTCATTAGTATGACCCCTGCGGAGGGAGAGACTTCTGCTTCTTGAGTATCTTCGGCTTCGCTGCTGCTAGCCGTATCAAATTCGGCTTGAAAGGCCGCTTCTTCAGGACGGACCTGCTCCCAGCATCGGCAGGAGATCAAGGTCTCCATTTGTTGATTCCCGGATAGAGCTAATTCAGCATGTTCGGCTTCCGCCGGATATTCATCAAAGGTTGCCCCCAGAGGGCTATCTTCAGTTGGATAGAAGGTGGAGATGGTATCCACCTCGTACCGCCCACTGTAATAGTAGTCTTCCAGGGTGAAGCCCAGACCCGGATGTTGAGAGACACGTCTCATTTCTTTGTCCAGATTCGCAGGATACCACATCTTCTGGAAAGCTTCCTTGCATTTTTGAGGTTGATCGGGAGGGATGTGTTGCTTTTGAAACATCCTGGCCGTTCGATCAGTTGTAAATGCCAGGCCCTGAACAGGAACCCGCGGGTTGGCTAGATCCTCAGGGAGGCTGCAGTCTGTGTCCTCCTGAGTGGGATGCTCCTCAGCTGTATAGAACAAGCTGCTGGGCCCATCTTCTTGTGTCACCTCCCAAGCTTTGAAAGGTTCGACGGTGGGATCATTGAGGCCGGAGACTGGCTTGGTGAGGCCGGCCGGGACTCCGATGCGGTCGTGCTGTCGATCAACATGCACTTCCTTAGCTTTGGGGTATAATGCTGGGGGTGTCACCCTGCCGACATTTCCAGAAGCCGTGATGTGGGAAACCACCTTCGGCTTGACATATCCGCGCGGCGGTGGTGGATACCAACCGTCACCCGACTTGTTCTTCGATGCCCCTACGGGGGCTCCATCTTCAGAAACCTTCCGGGGAGACCCCGTATATAGGTTGGCGTCCGCCAAGTGACATTCAAACACCTCGAATGGGTGGATGTCAGCAAATATCCTCTCCTCCTTCCCCTGGAGGCTGTATTTGATACATTGGTGGAGCGTGGAGGGCACCACCATATTTTCATGCAGCCATGGGCGGCCGAGCAGTGCTTTGTAGAGGTGCGAGAGTCAATGATATGAAACTGCACCGTTGTAGTGAAATCTGCCAGGGTCAGTGTGAACTCTGCCACTCCCATAGATACTTCACACTTTTGGTTGAAGCCAGCGATACGCATATCCCCGACTTTCTCGAGATGCACATTAAAGTGGTACCTCTCGTATATTCTATATGGCAGGATGTTGACTGCTGCACCAGGATCAACCAGAATCCGGTTCAGTTCTCTTCCGTTCAGGTGCCCTTTCATATATAGCGGCCTGTTGTGACTGGCAGTAGGTAGTAGCATGTCTTCTGGAGAGAAGGTCATACTGGCTTCTGGTATAGCCTCAGCTATGCAGGCTTCAAAATGAGCAGGCGTCTGCAGAGCAGTGATGATCGCCTGTCGAGTCTCTTCACTCAAAGAGAGAATTTCCCAGATCGTAAATCGAGCAGGGAGCTTCTTGAGCAACTTCATTATTCGGCTTCCAGCCCGGACATTGGAGAGCTTCATCTCTTCAGCCCATCTGGGCTTGGAAAGGCTTTGATTCGCGGGCCCTGACGGACCTGCTTCGCCTTCCTCGGACTCGGCACCCTCTTGACTGGCATCGGCTGTCGGGTCTTCTTTATTAGCTGCTGTAGGGCAAGCCCCATCTGCATTTGCATCCTCAGTAGATTGCGCTGGCTGCGGGTGAATGACCCCGGGCGTAGGGTTAGCCTCCTGACAAGGCTGCTTCCCCTTCGACATCTTCATGAATTCAAGGAATGAAGGGACTGTCTTGCCCCCAGTCTTGTTGTATAGACCTGACGGAGGAGGGATTTGGACTCCCTTAACTTCCGGCGGAGGTGTCTTGTAGGGTTGCTCCCCTCTGAACATGATGTTGTGATTGGGTGGTGGCTGGCGCCCCCATTTCCGGCCTGACCGAGTGGCATGTGCAGCAGTTGCGGCCTCGGCCTTGCCTCCCCCAGCATGGGGTGTGAAGCAAATTTCTTCTTCTTCCTCTTCTCCGGGTAGGTTGAAGAGTGCTGACAGGGTATTGCAGGAGGTGACCTGTATTTTATGGGCCCCAGCGGCCTTTCTTTTCTTTTTCTTTTGCTTTTTCTTCTTTTTGGTTTCTGCAGGTGCTTGCCCCCAGAACAGGTTGCTCTCCTGAGGTGGTGCTGCTTCAGCTTCCTCCCCTTGCCTAAGTGAGAGTTGCTCCAGCTCCTGCCATGGGACGTGGTCCCGTACCAGCAGAGGTTTCAGTTCGGGCTGTACATATTCATCTAGCCCTTCAATTAAGTGTTGCAGTCGAAGGACCCCAGGATTGGTTTCCTTGATTACTGGCAGCGGAGTTTGTCTCCTCCTGTTAGGCGTGTGTATTCTGACAGCTGTAGGTGGAGTGACCCATACGGGTGCTACCACTGGCGGAGCAGGCCGGGGTGTAATGCCACGGATATGTGCCCCCTCTTTTGGGCGGGGTGCCCTCTTCTTCTTGTGCTTCACAGGGATTTGCTGCCACCCCTGTTGTTCTTTCACGGGCTCCAGGAAATGGATTTCGTAGGTGCTCGTGTGCTTGCTTCAGAGATCTCCTCAGGTAATGCCTGGTAGAGGGAGACCATGTTGACTGCTGCTCTTCTGGGAGGAGCTTCATGTGGCTGAGGAGGGTCTACTTTGTACTCTCCCAGCTCTATTTCATTCTTCTTCACCATTCCTTCAATGATGTCTTTGAAAACATAACAGTCTTCGATTGAATGTCCCAACATCTGGTGGTAGGGGCAGAATCTTGGACTGTCTCTTCTTTTGAGGTCTTCTGGTCTTCTCGGCTCAGGCAGAGTGACCATACTGTATTCTGTTACCCAGTCAAACAGGATCCGGGTCTTATCCTTAGGAAAGGAATAAGCCTTCTTCATTTTGTCCCTCAACGAAGGACCTTCTTTGTCATCTGGAGCTTTTGCAGGTTGCGGGGGAGCCGCTTTCTTGCCTTTCTCCTTCTGTTGTTCGAACGCCTTGATATCAAGCGCATTCGCTTCTTTAGGTGTGGGGCGCCGTTCCGCAGCCTTGCCTTTCTGGGCTATGCTGGCAGTTGACGTCGGGACAGGCTTGGCTAGAAAAGCTTCCACCTCAGCCACCACATTATTCAGCCGGTCGAACGACCGTATTTCCATACCAATCATCTTTTCCAGGACCTCCCTCCTGAGATTTTGCTTACATATTTGCACAGCGTCCTCCTGATGCGGGGGCCGCTTACATCTCATTCCGAGGTTCCTCCACCTCTTGATGTAATCAAGGGCTGTCTCATCTGCCCTTTGTTTTGTTGAATAGAGCTCGGCCACTGTGACCTCCCTCTCTGTGACATGGAATCTTTCTCTGAACTTCCTTTGCATATCTGACCAGTCATTAATTGACCCGGCCGAGAGACTGGAGTACCATTCGAAAGCGAGCCCCGTCAGCGAGGACCCGAAGAATTTCAGCAGATACGACTCGTCGGTGGCCAGATCACCCATAACGGTCATATAATATGCAATATGCTCTTTTGGGGAACCCTTCCCGTTGAATTTGTCAAATTTGGGCGGCTTGTTGACTCCCGGGGGAAGTCGCTTAGCCGCATGGTGTTGCGGGTAGGGCACCCGATAGGCATCGAATGCGACGTAGTCGCCTTCGCTTTTCTCTGCGAGCTTCAGCTCGATCATCCTTTCCACCATCATCCGGTTCACGACCGTGGGGTCAACCGGTTCTGGATAGAAGTGTGCTGGCTGCAGGTATGGGGTGACCAGGGTGGTCGCCTGTGGAGGATGCAACAGCGGGGGTGTTGGGTGCACCTGAGGAAGCACCGGAGGTAGCAGCGGCTGAGGCTGTGGCGGCCGCTGTTGTGCTGTCGTCACAGTTGGTTCTGACGGCTGTGGTAGTGTATAGAGCGGTGGAGGGTCGTCTCGACGAGCCACTCCCCGGGATGATTCACCCTGGACTTCGGGTGGTTTAGAGGCCGATGAGTGTTCAGTTTTCTCCATCAGCTGTTTCTTCAGGGAATCTATTTCCCGTTGATATTTTTGCAGCAGCATCAAGACTGATGGATCTATAGTGGTGGGGACACCTTCTGTTGTCTCCCCGGACGTACCCTCAGGCAGGATGTCGAGGAGTACGTCGTCTTCTTCTTCCGTCGTCACCACATTAGCGGTCAAGACGGGGGCTTTGTCATCCCAGTGGAGGTAGACCTGGGGCTGTTTCTCTTTCATCATTGTCAGAAGCCCTCTTGCTGCTTCTGTCCTGCGGGTAGTTGGCCCGGCCGTACGGCCAATTGAGCCAGTTCTTGGGGGTCTTCAGGGAGCTCCCCATATCGGCTGGACACGCTAGCCATGTTGCAAGTGAAAACCTGCATCCTTCTTCTTTGTCGATGGACCCTCCGCCTGGCTTGTTGCGGAAAGGTCAGCCTCTCGAACACAGAAACCCTTCTTCTTTCTTCCCGCTCGGGGAAGGCTTCATCGGCTTCGATCTCAAAGCCGTCATCGTATCTATTGTCGTCGACCGACGACACCATCATTCTATCTTCCATATCTTCTTCGTCCGCCACTGATGGGAAGTAGTCTTCGTCAGTGGCGACTGTCTGCATCAGTCGCTGCTGACCCAGCGAGGGGTTGCCCAGCCCTCGAAAGTAGTTCCTGATCAGACAGGTTACCTCCTCTTGACCCCGCTCTTGATAGAGTATGGGGGATAGTTGTCGACCTCCAGTAGGAGGGATATAGGCCAGCCGAGCTCTCTCGGCCGGATGTTGGAATCTTCGTCCCGTGACTGGGACGTTGGCTTGGCGGGCAGCAGCCCGGAAACTTCTGCGGCGCGGGGGATCCGCAACCACTTCTTCTTCATTCGTCGGGGACAAGCCCCTTTCTCTTCTCGCTCCCGCCTCGTCGTTCATAGGACGGCGGCAGATGGGTGTCAGATGGTAGGCAGGTCGGGGTTCGCTTGGGAACCCACACCTGTTTGAACTTTTTCGGCTTGAGTGCCGAGCTTCCTTGGCCATAGGGGCCGGCTTCTTCTCTTTCTGCCCTCCTCCCAGCGAGGGCTTGATAGGTGTTGTGGACAGGGATGTTGGGGATGACTCGGTCTGGGGTCACCCGTGCCGTGCGTCCATCGAGAAGACGCGCATGCCTCCTACCAGCATTGACTTCCCGGACTGAGAGACAGTTCTGGTGATCAGAGCAGTATTCTTGTGATCCTGGCGACGCTGACGTCCTCCAGAGCGTCTGTTGATGACAGTGGGGTGCGTCCCACATACAACGTGGTGCACCAGGCAGCTAGGGGCCGGGGCCGGATTCTTGAGCGAACCATCGCAGCAGGGAGCCTTCAGAGGCTCCACTTTCTTCACGGTTTCCTCGACAGGTTCCGTGGCTTCGACTTCCAGCATGTCGACAAAGGCCAACCCCAAGAAGTTGGGGAAGCCCACAGCAGGAGGAAAGCTACCAAATTCCATGGGCACCGCCAGGTACCCTTGCGCGTGTCTGGCGACGATCGCAGGACTGAAGCCGACGCCGGTTATCCCGTGAGTCGTCATTATTTGCACTGTTATATCAAACAAAGCGATAATCAGTAGTCTTTGAGAGGGCTTTGAAGCCCGAGTATCTCGGCAAAGAGATGAAAGGTGACACTGGTCCCACCGGGCGTGCCAGACTTGTTTGCGACCTTTTCTTTCTTTCCGCCTTTTCGTTCGCGTATCGATCGACCATTTGGCTAACTGGTTGTCAACTGACTGATTGACGACACGGGCGTGCCAGTCACATGAGTGACAATTATATTGTGCGCTCACTCTGACCCACATAGGGCTAATGTGAGGTTCGGTCGGGACCAGCAGTCCGCCATACCATAAAGGTTATGGCGTTAATTACATCCCCCACGAGGAGGGAACACCTTTGATTAATTGCCGAGATATCGGGCCGTCGAAGCCGGATTAAAAAGAGCTACATGATGATTATAGCAATGACATGCAGGATGCAAATATTTATCGTATAGCAGATGTATAGTTCATGGAATTATGGACCCTCGGTACGTGGCGGAGGATGTAGGTCTAAAGACCACCATCGCGCATGACGAAGACTTCCGGCCGGGCGTAACCCGGTCTTCTGTCGATCCCATTTGATATACCCGAGGATCTATGCATGCATGCACACAAGACATTCACGCCTAGATTATACATGAAGATAGTGTTATGAAACGGTGGCGGTCAGCCGCATTTATTACCCCTCGTCGAGAAGAGGGAGAGCAACACAAGTATAATAGCGAAAGCAAAACGCTTAACGGATCCGACAATGAGTACGATGATAATATGATTCGGGCTCGCTTGGCCATCCTTTTTATTCACCAATTACGGCTTATTGGCATCGCCCCGAAAGACGAGACTTACCCGGGGTGAATGAATCACTAGAATGGCATGACGCTTCAAAATCGGGGTGACCACAAGTGTATAAGAACGCTTACACGGCGCGGTCACGCGTAGGTATAGGAGTTAATACGGCGCGGTGACCATGTGTATTGGAACGGCGCGCAAGGGCTTGGGGGTGCGCCGGTTTAGGGTGCGCCGGAAAGGCGCAAAGAAAAAAAAGTTGGAAATGAGTGTGGGGTTAATCCGGCGCGGGGGGGTACCGCGCCGGTTTAGGGCGCGCCGGTTAAGACCGCGCCGTATTAAACCTGTTTTGTTGAATTATGAACCTTTTTAAGTTTGTTAGACTTCATGGGACCCTTTCTTGAGTTATTGGGCCAGATGATTGTTTGATTGGAGTCCACGGCCTTCTCGAAATGAGGGGGGAGGTCAGTGCGAGGTTCATACTCGAGCACTGAGTTGATTCGATTCGGAGCGATCGTTTTATTGACATAAATATCTGGAGTCTGTCAGAAATTTGACATCATCTCCCCTGAACAAACAGAGTTGTAGGGGAGAATCGGGGTCATACTCACTAATGGAGCAAACCCCTAAATCACCGGTCTGCCCAAAGGCGGCCAGCATACCCCACTGGATAGGATACCCCGAGGACAAGCCTGCTAGGGGCACCAAAGCTCCACAGGGGAAGAAATAGAAGGGTGAAGTCACTGATGATGAGGACGACACCCCGAGGGCTAGCCTACGAGGGGTGAAGGACTCGTGGTCAGTGATTCGTCCCATGAAGGGACTGACCATTGGGAGAGTGGAACTCCGAGGACTAGCCTACAAGGAGCACACCCCCTGGTCTCGATCGGGCCTTGGTCTGTCGGGGTTGAGTTCGTTGACCCAGGCCCCCTTCATTATTGGCCATGGCTTCGAGAAGACGCCCACCATGAAGAGGTAGGGCCCTCGGTCGCCCGGCAACTGCAGGAACTAACGGGGGAATGTCCCCCTCCCCGGGTGATTGAAGTGACGGGGAAACCTCGGAACGATGCAGATGGCCACGAAGAACAAGTAATAAAGGCCTAAGTTAGACAGACCCCCGGCAGGGACATATGCTCGAACGGTTAGAAAATAATATTCAAGGGGATAGACCCTGTACATGGCAGACAAAGGCGCGCGCAGAGGCACGGTTCCATCCGAGAGGAGAAAGGGACGCAAAGTCCTTGAACCAAACATAAAAGAAATGAAATGAAAGAAAGCCCCCGGGGAGGGGTGTTTCTGTAGCCCGCGATGATTCGGGGCGCGATATGAATCTCGAGGAAACCGGGATCGGCCCTATGCAAAGAAGAACCCTGTCGCGCATATCAGTATAAATAAAGATAGAGAAAGGGGAGATCGTTCCTCCAATTTATTGATTCAAGCATCCACAGGCATGCATACATATCACCATCCCTAAGACAGGGAGGATTTAACATTCGCACGGCGAGATTACAATTCCGGCACCATTGTTTGGTTGCCGTTTAACGATATTTAGAAGCAGAGGACGCCCAGGTCACAATAACAGAGAGAAGATGGCAGAAGAAAACGTGAAGAAGGGGGGAGGGGAATCGACTCATATCATCGTCGCCCCTCCCCTCCATCGCTTACATTCGATGTGTAGAAGCTTAGAGGAAAAGGAAAAGAAATGCAGAAAGCAGGAATAGAAACGACCCCTGCCCACCTGTTCCTCAGAAACAGAGTATCATAGATGCCGGCCGACGCTCGCCCCTTCAGAGAAGAAAACCCTCCCTCTCTGTATCTCCCGAGAAAAGAAGAAACTCTCCCCCGTTTCCTAGTTGCCTTCTTCTTCTCAACTGCCTCACTCTTTTCTTTCTTTCTTTCTCCGAGAGCCCCCTTCTTTCAATCGAACCTCGCCCATATATATAACAGGTTGGAGGCTCTTCATCCGGCGCGAGCTTTTGGCGCGCCGAGAGGAGTCTTCATCAGCTTATCGCGCCGGTTTAGGCGCCATCAGATAGGGTAGATGGCGCGCCGGGATGAGGGCGGAAGGTAAGGGGCGCGCCGGGCTAAGGGCTGAAGGTAGGGGGCGCGCCGGGATAAGGGTATTGAGTGAGGGGCGCGCCGGTTTAAGGCGCGCTGGGCTAATGCCCCTTGTACGCTTCAAGCCAGTCGATGAACTCGGGGCCATCGTGAACATGTACTCTGTCACTGCTCACTAAGACTTCGACGATATGATCTGTCGAAGCTCCTAGATTGACGTACGGCCATTCTTGAGGTTCTGGGTAGCTTTATCTTGATCGTACGGGCTTTCTACCGGCACGGCCTTCGGCTCTACGCTCCATGCTGTTGGTCCGGTCTGGCTCGTACTCAGAGCTTTCTAGGAGGTTAGATAGCCGGGAGATAGTTCCGCCTGAGCCGGGCGATCATTCGGCCACTAATGGGCCCATCTTGACGGGAAGTCGTGCCCTTGCCGGGCGATCGGGATCTTCCGCCGTCAGATCTTTCAGTTCTCCGTTTCAGGAAGCCGGGGGGACTCCTTTATCCTCGGGAGAGCCTTTCATGAGGTGGGTAGCCACCGGGTAGACAGTCGACCTTGGTCGGACAACGGGTGTAATGGATGCAACACGACAAAGTCGATGCCGGTTCATTGGGTAGGCTTGGTCGCACTACCGGTTGGTTGTGGATTCATCTTGACTCTCCTGAGGTGAAGTCCCCGTATCCATACGGAGTGACTCGAGGCTCTGGCAGCTTGAGAAGTCTTCAATATGTTGATCTTTATCGGCTTCCGTGCTTCGGTGTGCCGGGTCATTCGTCTTTATTGGCTTGGTCGCCAATGATCATATTTTAGGTGCCAACAGCCGCCCAGCCGCCTTAGCAGCATCCGCAGCCTTCTTCACGGGCGATTTCGCCTGGGACCTCTTCGCAGGCGGGGGCAGGGGGGTCGTTGTCGGAGCCGCTGGCACCTCCTCAAAGTAACCAGGTTTCCCTGCCTGTCGCAGGACATTGCGATACATCGCCAGTTGAGTGCTGTCGGGGTGATCTGTCAAAAAAAAAGGGAAAACAAAGGACCCGATCAACGTCCAATATTCAAGAAAGGTCAGCACTGAGGAACACAAGGGAAGGAAGAAAACACTAAGTACCGTGGGGGCCAGTGTACAGCCGTAACGTTATCGGCCAATAGCCAAGGACCGATTCCTTGTCCCGACGAGCCGCCTCTCGGACCAGCCAGCATACGTCTTCAATTTTCTGGCAGCGATCTGAGAGGGCAGCCAGGTCTGCATGCTTCTTGGCAGCCATGTGACAAAAGAGGTTGAAATGGTCCATCCCCCATCCCTCGGCATAGTAGTAGGCGATGTGGAGGCGCTTGCCCAAGATGACCACGGCTGAATCTTCAATCTTCAACCCGTGCACTCGAAGGAGGACGTAGAGCCACGTGGTGTCCTTGTAATTCTCCGGGTTCTGCTCCTCCCTCCTCACAAATGTGCGATAGGGACATTGTGCATCCCTCTCCAGTCGCCAGCTCCTCGCCGGGGTGCCTTCTTCCTCCATGGGGAATGGATAGTTGATCAGTTCCAGATGGTCGCCCCCGATGTGGCAGAGCTCCCGCAAGGTCTTCTTGAAGTCATCCTTTGCCACGGGAGGCAGTTTGACCTGCGGCGCTGGCTTGGTCTCACGAGCTGCCTTGCTCGCAATCATGTAGGCGGTAACTTCCTGTTCCTTGCCGCGCCTTAATCGGAGTAGGTGCTCCGGGTCAATATGCAGTATCGGCACTGGCTGCCGGCTCAGAAATCTCCTCTCGGCCCCGTCCCAGCAGTCGGTCCGGCATAGTCGATAAAAAGCTGTCCGGGCGTTCCACCACTTCACATATTTGGGAGTCACCCGTGGAACCCGACCCGGGGCTGGCACCCTGAAGCTGGCAGTGTCTGCCCGATGAAAGAAATCCCACCAGGTCCGGGCAGCTTCGGCGGTAGGACTCCCCCGGAGACTTCGCACCGGTAGTTCAAAGTGAGCACTGTGTGCCGGGATATGCTGGTCATATCCGAAATTCCTGCCAAAGCGAAAGGGCTCCAACAGCAAACTGTCCCCTTTGCGGAAGACCAGCACACTTGGACGGATGGACAGCGCCCAGGCCCTGAGTTCCGGCTCCAACCGCGGGCGAACCACGTTCTCCTGACTGATCTGGTGCACATATTTCTCCACTTGGTCATCTCGGCACTCCCGGCTACTGTTTACTAACGGACTTGAGTGGGCGGCCAGAGTCCAAAAGTGGATGGTGCCCGTGGCATCAAGGGGCACCGTCGTCAACTTGCCTCGAATGTCATATAGTCGCATGGACATCGAGCTTGGCGCCACACTCGCGAATTCCAGCATCCGTGGCACCAACCCCCAGCCTTGAATGGTGCGTGGGGCGAATTCTGGGAATAAAGAACAGACCCACGCATTGAAAAAATGCAGTGGGCACACATACCGCGCTTGACGCGGGAACTGTTGACGGCTGATGTCCCCGAGCGCTTTGTATATCAGACACAGCGTGGCCAGGCACAAAGACAGCTTGATACCCCAGGCCATCTGATAGGCTGGGTAAATGGCGTCTGGGCGAATGACGGTCTCATCCCCGTGGGGCATGGCGAACGAGCACAGCCACTACGTCAGATACGCCGCGCAATGTGTAAATGGGTCGACTCCCATCGGGTTCGGCCCGCCGCGGCGCCCTCAAGAAGGGATCTTCACGTCAACCTTTGACTTGGCGCGTTTCTTCCGGTCGGCAGCAGTGCCAATGTGTGGGAACTCCTCATACTGCTTCAGCCCATCATAGAAATACTGCACCCAGAGGACCATGCAGACCCTTTTTCGGTCCCCTCGGGGGGGTTGCCTCCCGCCGTGCGACAGCTGATATAGTTCCCGGTACGCCTTCATAAGGTACCGGTATGAATAGCCCAGAGAATAGTAGCCATCTCCGTTGGTTTCATCCTTGATCATATCCGGCGGACAGACTTCTTCATAAGGCTCCCCGTCAATGGGCAAGCCATTGAGCTGACTGAGACTCCACAGATCCAATGAAGTCTCGCCCTCTGCGGTGTAAAAGGTGTTGGTCTCTGCATTAAACACCTCGATCATCCCGCAACAAATACCCCTGGAAATAGGGTAACTGTACCGGGAGGTGTACACACTGTGGTAGACGCCAGCCCGGATGAGGATCGGGGCATAGTTGAAAAGTACATACTCTGTGAATTCCACGGCCCCTTCCCGGAAGTTGTGCGCGTCTTTGAGCTTCAACTCTCCAAACCAGCCCAGAGCCAGCTCATGCTTGAATCGGATGGCCAAGCAGTCCAGCAGAAAAGGTTCCTCTCTGTATCCCCACTTCAACAGAGCCAGGAACAGACCGAACCGTGGATGCTCACTTTGAACCCGCCCAGCAGCTGTGTCCCACCGAGCAGGGATGAACTGAGGCGCCCGCACTAGTTTGTCCTCTGCCGGCAGCACGGCTTCGAGCCCCAAGATGGGCTTCCACTCCTGAGCTTCCCCCACTAAGTACATCGGGATGCTCCTCGAAACACTGTAAAATAGGCTGTCCCGGGACTGCAGAATCATCCGCTCGGCCTCTTTGACAACCCGAAAGTTCCGCCTCTCCTGGTGACTGAGGTGCTTCAGGAAGCGAACGAGATGCTTGTCCTTCGGGAAGTCCTTCCGATACTCCCCCGTAGCCCGGTCAAAAGTCATGACGCCGTCAACCCAAGTAAGCCTGCGGTAATCCATTGTCTCAGTGTCTAAGCCCGATGATCCGGCCAGTGCCGCTATCTCAGTGTGCTCCCTGTCCAAGTCTTCTACGTTGAACCAAGTGACTGCTCGCACCGGAGGTGGGGGAACGTGCTCGGCACCGGAAGCAGCAGAATCTCTCGGGGCAGCCATTTCTCTGTAAAGGGCAAGATACCGCAAGTCAGAACAAGGCATAAGTAAAGGAAAAGGAAATGAAATTATAAAGGGGGCTACACTACAGTTGAATTAAAAGAATGCCAATAATTTCTGACGAAATTTCGGCAGAGTTTCCCCTAGGCCAGAGGCGTAATGGAGAACACGGGTGCACGCCCACAAGGAGTGACGGCCCCAACAAAGTCACGGTGTGCCCAAGGGCGACACCGGAGGTCCTCCAGTTGAAGAAGTCTTCTTTCCTCTCTTCAGCGGTACGCCCATGCCACATCCCCTGGCGGCACACCCTGTGCCTCTTCCCAGCGGCACACCCCCTGGCGGCACACCCTCAATGTGCCCAGCGGCACGCTCCCACTAATGCCCAGCGGCACGCCTGTGCCCCCTAGTCCCTGCGGCACGCTTGTGCCTTCCCGTCAGCGGCACGCCCGTGCCCCGCCTCCCTAGTGGCACGCCCTGTGTTGCTCCCAGCGGCACGCCCCGACGCTCCACCCCACACCGAAGAGAAGAAGGAGAAGAACAAGAAAAAAAAAGAGAAGAAGAGAGGGGGGGTGAAGAAGAAGAGAAGGGGGGAGAGGAAGAGGATGACGGAGAGCCTAGGGCTCCGTCGTCCCCCGAGAAGAAGAGAAAGAACGAGCAGAAGAAGAGAAAGGAAAGGAAGAGGAAAACGGAAGGGGAAGGGAAGAAGAGAGGAAGGAGAAGAGAAGAAGAGGGAGGTGAGAGGGGCACGGTGGCCTCACCCCAGGCACCGGTGACCACGGCGAACGGCGGTGGCGACAGAGAAGAGAGAAGAAGAGGAAGGGGGAGCGACAGTGGCGGTGGTGACCGAAGAGACAAAGGGAGAGAGAGAGTTTGAAAAGAGGGGGGAGTTTCGAGCTCCCCTTTCCCCCTCTTTTTATAGCCGTCTAAAAAAGGGAGGAAAAAGGAGAAGAAAAAGAAAAAAGGGGGAAACGAACGAACGGGAGGGGAAATAATAAAAAAAATGATGATGAAAATGAGAAGAAAAAAAGAAAGAGGAAAAAGAAAAAAAAAGAAGAAAAGGAGGGAATTAAAAAAAAGAGAGAAAATGAGAAAAAAAAAGAGAAAAAAAGAGAAAAAAAGAGGAAAAGATAAAAAAACGGAAGAATGCGAACATATGTATATATATCATAATAATAATAATAATAATAATAATAATAATATAACACATATATAATAGCAATACAATAAATATACGATAGAGATCACGATGTCCGCATCACGTGTCTTATGAACGTACGTCCAATAATGTACGTTAATTCCCCAGACACACCCGCGGGCACCGTCTGGCTCATCCTTCGCCCGCACTGCCCTCGGGTGGGGGGCATTTGTGGACGCATAAAATTGCACGTCCATATGTCTCGCTAAGCTCCGCGTTAATGTCAAAGTCAAAGGAAGAAGACCCGGATAGACTGGCCATCTAGAGCTCCGAGAAGATACTACCGCCCGGAAAATCCCCGCATTCGCACGGGCGCATTAAGAGACCAAGAAGTCACATGATGTCCTCCTGAATTAACACATTGCTAGGGACCCTCCCTCGGGCCCTTGACGGTGAAGAAATATCCCAAAGAATGCACCGCTTCAAGCTACTTAAGCAAAAGCAAAGGCCCTCCAGCGGCACGGGCCTGAGGCCCTTCAGCGGCACGGCCATAAGCCCCAGCGGCACGACCCTTCAGCCTTTCAGCAGCACGACCATATGGCCCTCCAGCGGCACGGCCATCTAGCCCTCCAGCGGCACACTCCATATCATGTCTGAAGTCTGTACAGGCTCATGCATGCTCACAATGTGAAGTCTGTACAGAGTCCATGACCGAAGTCTATACGCTCATGTTTGAAGTCTGTACAGAGTTCAGGCAAACGCAAAGTCTATACACTCATGTGGCAAGTCCGCACATTCACCAGTTCAACTTCCAAGTCCATACATTGGTGAAGTCTGTACATCCGCCGGTTGAGCTTCCAAGTCTATACATCGGCCCCTGCAAGTCTATACATTGCAGTTGAGTTGAAGTCTGTACAGCCTTTGCTCTGCCAAAGTCTACACATTGGTGAAGTATGTACATCCGCCGGTTGAGCTTCCAAGTCTATACATCGGCCCCTGCAAGTCTATACATTGCAGTTGAGTTGAAGTCTGTACAGCCTTTGCTTTGCCAAAGTCTATACATTGTGAACGCTCAAGTCTGTACATCGTCCGGTTGCCTTGCCAAAGTCTACACACTCATCTACCAAGTCTTGGCCCCTCCAGCGGCACAGGGCTTCTTGGCTCCTTCAGCGGCAAGGCCTTTGGCCCTTCAGTGGCACGATCTGGGGAACCCCTCAACGGCACACTGCAACAAGCTGCCAGCGGCACAACATTGAATTCTGTACAGAGTTCGTACAAACACGAAGTCTGTACACTCACAGTGCGAAGTCTGTACAGAGTCCATGCCCACGACGTCTATACACTCCTTCACCAAGTCCTGGCCCTTCCAGCGGCACAGGGCTTCTTGGCCCCTTCAGCGGCAAGGCCTTTGGCCCTTTAGCGGCACAGCCTTTCTGCCCTCAACGCCATGCGCCCTTTCCCCAGCGGCACAGCGCTGAAAGCCTCCCGACGGCATGCACCGGCAGAAGACACAACGGTCAATAGGCAGACCCATTGGCGCGCAGTCTAGCCACTTCAAAGCCAGCTAGCGCTTGTCTCCGTGTCACCTTCTGGCTGGAGGATGGGAGATCTTCGCCTGACGAGGAAGATACCGAAGTCAACCTCAGATGGCAGTGCCATCATGAGGCGACCTCGTCAACTATCCGCATATAAAAGGCCCTCCACAGAGAGAAGAAAAGGGGAGAATGGAGATGGATTTCTGCTAGAGGGAAAAAGACAGAGAAAGAAGAGAGGAGCTGCGTGCGAAGAAACCCGTTCGAAGTGAAGAAGAAGAGAAGAAGAACAGAAGAAGAAGGTAGAAGAAATATAGGGAAAAAAGAGAGGAGTGCGGCATGTAGCAGAGAGGGGAGGAATGGAGGAAAGGGAATGGTTACCCTTCCTCGTTCCAACCCTCTCCCCGACTTTCTTTTCTTTCCCGTTCTTAGTTTTCTTCCCTCCTTTTGTTTAGGGATGCATTGTACGATGTGGGGTCTTCGGGCCATGATCTTTGTTATATCGAATCCTCCATGAATGAAATAGTGTTTAGTTCTGCTTCTTACTGCATTTGTCATCTTCTTCTCACCGGTCTCTTGTGGTTTTGCTTTCTCTTCCCTAAATCCCAACTCCCTGTTCTACTTGGTTTCCCGTGGCGCTGGTTTATGCAGTCAATAGGGTTTGCTCCTGGCTTGACAGGGTATGGCCAACCTCGTCCCTCTTCAATGGCTTTCCATTGCATAACAACCCTCGTTATCCCCTTCCATCTCGGATCTGTGGGAGCCCATTCTCTTTGACGCATTGGAGTCACTCAGTGCCCAGAACATCCTCCTCTGCCCCCCTTCGGGGCCAGTGGCATGCCCACACACCCTCAAGCTCCCGGCCTTCCCACTATTCAAGGTCTCCCAGCGGTACGCCTCTCCCATCTGGCCACCTGGCGGTACAGCCTCCCTTGGGTTTGTCTGGTGGTACGCTCCCCTTAGGGCCATTCAGCGGTGCACCCTCTCGCTTCTTGTCAGCGGTACACCTCCCTTCCTTGGTCGCCCAGCGGCACACCCTTGGACTGTCAGCCTGGCACTCCTTGACTGTCACTTCCCGGTGTACTCAAAGTTTGCGTCAGTCTATTGGTTCCTCGCTCGATGTTTTCTCCGAGTTTCCTGAAGTTTCCCTAAAGGCGGCTGCTCCGGCACCCCCCTCAGCTGTTGGTTCATGCCACCCCCGTGGGCATGTTCCTTGTTATTCCTTTACCTCTCGGGTCAAGGGGAGGTGCTGCCGAATTTTCGCCAGGAATAACAATAAACCTAAAAGGATGAAAAGAAGCAGCAAACAGATGGAATGAGCAACAGTAAAAACACTCTAATCAATTAAAAGAACTAAGCAAGATTCAAGGAGCTGGACTGAATAAGACTTCAAGCACTGCATTGCTAAATACGACTTGAGACTCAATCTCATGACAGAAAACTGAAAACTTAACCACCTAAGATGCTCCATTCTTAACTGAACAAGAAACATTCTCCTTTACCTTCAGCAGCACACATCTTCTATCCTCCAGCGGTATGCTCCCCTTTGGCCCTCTAGCGGTGCACTCCTCCTTTACCTTCAGCAGCACACATCTTCTATCCTCCAGCGGCACGCTTCCCTTTGGCCCTCTAGCGGTGCACTCCCCCAATTCCCTTCAGCAGCACACATCTTCTATCCTCTAGCGGTACGCTCCCCTTTGGCCCTCTAGCGGCGCACTCCCTCAATTCCTTTCCCAGCGGTACCCCCCTTGCTGTCTGAGCGGTACGAATCCTCCCAGCGTTCCATCAAGTCTTTACATCGCTGCATCATTCACGTTCAAAGTCTGTACATCGTCTTCTTGTTCATGCATCGCATCATTTGAATTGAAGTCTGTACAGCCTACCGTCTCATTCAGCGTCTTATGTTAAGTCTGTGTATTGGGCTAAGTCTGCACCAGCTAAGTCTATACATCGTCCATCTCACTTAGCGTCTCATGCGTATGCTAAGCCTACACATTGTAGCTGAGTTGAAGTCTGTACAGCCTGTGCATGAAGTCTGCACACTGTCTGGTCGAACACACTTATAAGTCTGTACATTGCCAACTCTATCTACGTTGCACTCATAAGTCTATACGTTGTGAACTCTCAAGTCTATACAGACCTCGCTTTGCTCAAGTCTGTACATCGTCTAGTTGTCTTGGCTAAGTCTATACGTTGATTGTCTGCTCATGCATCACTCCTTTGGCAAGTCCATACATTGTGAAAGTCTATACACTCCTCATTGGCTTGCTTCATGCACCAAGTCTGCACATTCCTTTCTAAAGTCTGTACGTTGCATTGCATGAAGTCTGCACGTTCCTTTCTAAAGTCTGTACGTTGCATTGCATGAAGTCTGCACGTTCCTTTCTAAAGTCTGTACGTTGCATTGCATGAAGTCTGCACATTCCACGCTAGTGAAGTCTGTCTAAGTCTATACACTGCACCGTCTCATACACTCATGTGATAAGTCCATACATCGCCGCTATGTGTGTGCATCGTTGAACAAGTCCATACATTCATTGTACCACTGGTCAAGTCTATACATTGCATCGCTGGGCAAGGCTATACATTGTCTGTTACATACAGCACGTCTGTACAGTCCTCGTGGCTCGTTCACGCATCAGCTCTTCCAGCCCTTCCAGCGGTACACTTCCAGTCCCCCAGCGGTACGCTCCACATTCTCCCAGCGGTGTGCTCCCCTGGTGCCTCAGCGGTACGCTACACCCTCTACCCTTCAGCGGTACGGCCATCTCCATTCTTCCAACGGTACGCTCCCCAGCGGTACACCCTTCTTTACACTTTGAACTGCACACACCATTCATCTCTCAGTGGTACACCCTAGTCTCCATCATCTCCCCTACGAATACACACATGCATGCAATAAAAAGGGAGGGGGGCTATACGATAAAAGGAACGATGAATAGTAATAACAATAATGAGATAAAAGGGGTGGTCCCAACCAAGATAACAACAAGGGAAGATAATATCAAAGAAAGGGTAATGTCAATAAACAAACGATAATAACAAGCGTCGACGATCATCGTGAATACAACAATATGGCAGCAGTCTCTCCTTCCTGGATTCCGAACCCAGGGATATTAATGATGCCCCTGTAAGCCAGAAGTCAGTCTCGGGAGTTCTCTCTCTTGTCATGGTGACCGCCCGGCCTTACTTCGGGCCGATAATTCATCAGGGTCCCCTCCCTCGTCGGGATCTAATTTGCCTCCCTGCATTAAAATTGCCGTCCCTCGGTAAACATTTGTACGGATTTGTCTCCCGGGTTATCATCTCGTTTTCTGTGTGAACTTGTGTCCAAACATGAAATGGTCCATCAGTGACCGACATGACCCGAGTATTCAGGCCCCCACCTCGGGCTCACCGCATAATCCGACGGGTGTTTCCTTCCTGCATTAATCAGTATTTCTTTCGACCGTGGAGCCCTTATTTCTGGCAATTAATCAAGGGTATTCCCCTCTCTGAGAGGATGTAAATGACGTTGTGACCTTTATGGCACAACGGGTCTCAGTCCCGACCCGAACCACACAATCGCCTGACTGTGTCAGATCGAGCCCACCATGGGCTCTCCGGAGCCCGAACAAATCGTCACTTTGTGACTGGCACGCCCACGCACTTAATAAAACCAACAAACGGATGAACGAATAGAACAAATATCTCTCGAAATTAAGTGCGTCCATAAGTCCATGGGCCTCGAAGAAAATCAAATGAGCCACAATTCGTGCCCCCAACAGGCTCAGAACAGCCCTTTTGGGCCCTCAGTGGCACGCCCTGAGCCCTTCAGCGGCACGCCCTTCAACGTCACACCCAGGGTGGCCCTTCAGCGGCACGCCCTCTGGCCCCTTCAGCGGCACGCCCTCAGTGGCCTTCAGCGGCAAACCCCATTGGCCCTTCAGCGGCACGCCCCCAACGCCCTTCAGCGGCACACCCAGGGTGGCCCTTCAGCGGCACACTCTCTGGCCCCTTCAGCGGCACGCACTCAGTGGCCTTCAGCGGCACACCCCGTTGGCCCTTCAGCGGCACGCCCCCAACGCCCTTCAGCGGCACGCCCTTTGGGCTCTTCAGCGGCATGCTTGCCGTGTCTTCCAGTGGCACGCCCTTTTGGCCCTCTCAGCGACACGCTTGTTTAGCCCAACGGCACAACGTTCAGGCATTTCAATGGCACGTCGATCCGGCAGACCAAATCTCGTGCCCATGCCCTACAGATCTTTGGCGCGCAGTGGGCTGTCCGAGGTGTCGGCCGGAGGTTGGGCCACGCAGGCTACTCCACTGACATCAAGGACGGGGGAAGTCAAACCCCATCATGACCGGTTGCTTCCCGCTTCCGACTACCGTGTTCGAACGCTCCCGCCATTGGGGGTATAAAAGCCCTCCTCTTCCGAGGAGCAAAGACAGAGGAGGAAGAGAAGAAGACAGCCCGAGGGAGACACAGAGAGCAACAACGACGCCTCCCAGAGGAAAAAGAAGAGAGAAGAGAAAGAAGAGGGTGGAATCCGGCGTGAGGTTCCCCGATGACCACTGGGACAAAGAGAGTAAGGAAGAGAGTGAGAGAGGGAAAGTGAGCTGTGATGTAGAGGAGGGAGTGGGGGAAGGGCAGGGAGTAGTCACCCATGTTCAGCCCCAACACTCCCCCCGTTTTCTTCTCTTTCTTTCATTTTTATGATCTTCTCCCCTCCCCTATCCCTAGTTTCAGCACGAATGTGCTTTGCGGTGTACGTGGCCGGCCGTGGTCATTCCCCTGCGTGAATAAAAATCACCCTTCTTGGGTTTCTTGTTGCTTCCATTGATTTATGCCACTGTGCATGGTCTGTTGTCTACTTTCTCTCCTTCTTTGGCATTTTGGGAGCCTCCACATCGATGTTGTTTCCCCGTATGATCCCTGGACTTACGCTTAGTCTTTGGCCCAAGGGGGTTCCCTCTTCCATTTTCTCTGGGCCTCATGAGCTCAATACCCTCCTCCCTGGCTTCCAACCTCGCCCGTTTGCCTGAGGGGAGAGGCCCCCTCTTCTTCTCTTCAACACCCAGCCACCAACGCCCTCCTTGGCCTTCCTCCCCTCCTCAGCCCCAGCCCACCTGGCTAGCCCTCAGTCTTCACTCCCTTGCTCAACCTCCCCAGCCCCCAGCGGTACGCCTTGGCTACGCCCTTCACCGATACACCTTCAACAACCCTTCGCCGGCACACTCCGTTGGGCTCTCGCCGGCACCCTATACCATTCTTCGCCGGTACGCTTTTGATGCCCTTCACCGGCACGCTCCTATTGACTCCTCACCGGCGCACCCTTTGGCCTCCCTAGCCCGGCACACCCCCGATTAGTTCTAGAGGTTTTTTTCCCCTTTATCCATCGTTGCTTTCGGGTTTTCCAAGGATTCATTAAAGGTGCTGCCGCCTTTGGGCGCTCACCTCCAGTTGACGGGTTCAACCACTCCCTGTGGGCGCATTCCCTTTATCTCCCCTACGCTCGGGTCAAGGGGAGATGCTGCCAAATTTTTGGTAGATATGATAATAATGTGTTTAAAAGGTAAAAAGAAACAACGAACGAATGGAACACTCGGCGATAAAACATTCTAACCGAAATGAGGCACTGCGGGCAACATGGGAGGAATCAGATTAAACGACGATGTGATGGATTAAATGCTCGATCTGTAAGGAAAAGTTTGGGGGAAGAGGGAGAAAATATTTGTATAAAACTATATAAAGATCAAGGAAAAGAAGAAAAGAAAAGCCTTAAAATAAGTAAAGGAGGAGTGGGCCTTCGTCGGCACGCCTATTCTAGCCTTCGCCGGTACACCTTATCAACCCACCACGGCACACTCCCTTACTTCCTTGAGCCCCCAGCGACACGCTCGGCATGCCTTTCCTCGGTACACACCCCCACCTCCTCTTACCCGGCACACCCTTTCTCAGCCGCTCACCCTCTCTCTCTCCCTCGCGCGTTCCCATCATCTCCCTCTCTCCCTTCACCCTTGGTGCCTTTGTACACCGACCTTCTATTAACCCGACACCCCTTAACCCAGTGCCTTTGTGCACCGACCTTGACCTAACTCGGTGCCTTTATGCACCGACCTTGGCCTAGCCCGGTGCATATGTGCACGGACCTTATTCTCCATGTGCATAGTCCTCGTGACCTGCACTGACTCCGGACCCCAGCTGCACCGACTTCAGCCCGCAGGCCGCACAGACCTTGCCCCTCTACAGTCTAAAACTACACCGACTTCAACCCGCAGGCCACACAGACCTTGTTCCTCTACAGCCCAAAGCTGCACCGACTTCAGCCCGCATGCCGCACAGACCTTGCCCCTCTACAGTCCAAAGCAGCACCGACTTCAGCCCGCAGGCCGCACAGACCTTGCCCCTTTACAGCCCAAAGCTGCACCGACTTTAGCCCGCAGCCCGCACAGTCCTTGCCTCTCTACAGCCCAAAGATGCACCGACTTCAGCCCGCAGGGTGCACCGACCTTGCCCCTCTACAGCCCAAAGTTGCACCGACTTCAGCCCGCAGGCCGCACCGACCTTGCCCCTCTACAGCTCAAGGCTGCACCGACTTCAGCCCGCAGGCTGCACCGACCTGCTGCCGGCCCAGACCTGCACTGACCTGCCTTCAGCCTTGGCACAACCTGCACCGACCTAGCCCAATCTCTATCCGGCGCACCCTTTGACACCCTCACCGGCACGCCTTCAGCCGCCCTTGCCCGGCGCACTCCCCAGCCACTCTAGCATGGCACACCCCGACACCTCCACCCGGTACACTATCAAACCCCCCTACCCGGTGCACTCCTGCCCTCCTTCAGCGGCGCGCCCGCTCGCGCTCTTCGCCGGCACGCCCAGCTTAGCCGCCCTTCGCCGGCACGCCCCTTCAGCCCCCCCTTTTGTGACCCTCCAACGGTCCACTCTCTCTCTAGGAATATATATATATATATATATATAAAATATAATATATAATATATAATAATAAATTAATAAAACTTATGATAAATTAATAAATCTAAATATATACATAACAAATGAACAAAAATGTGAGATAATAATGATAATAATAATAATAATAATAAACAAAAAAATCATTCAGAATAAATACATAAGAGGGAGATAAGCAATGAATATATATATATATATATATATATATATATATATATATATATATATATATCTGGTAACCCGGATCAAAATAGTAATAATCCACAGTGCAGCCCCGTCTCTCCCTGTGGCCCGGTGCTGAAGGAATAGTAATGTGGCCCTCGTAGGCCAGGCCTGAGCCTTGGGAGTCATCCCAACATGGCCATGATCCGACCTCGCCTCGGGCCGACATTCCTATTAAATAGGACCCACTTCTCAGGCCAGATCCCTTCCGAGCCACTACTAAAATTGTCGTGCATCCTGCAGACATTTGAACGGGTTTAATCTCAGCTTTCACCGCGATTCCATTACGGACCTCTGTCCGAACATGAAAAAGGTCCACGAGTGACCAACATAACCGGCGGCTCGTATCCTGATGCGGACCAACATAATCTATTCCTGCTTCTTTCTCGCGCAGTTAGTATTCGTCCTTTCGGCCGCAGGGCCCCTAATTTCGGCAATTAATCAAGGGTGTTCTCTCGTATGGGGGATGTAAATGACGTCGTGGCCTTTATGGCACCACGGGATCTGGTCCCGACACAAACCACACAATCGTCTGACGAAGTCAGATCGAGCGCACCATGGGCTTCCACGAAGCCCGAATAAATTGTCACTCTGATGACTGGCACGCCCACGCACTTACTAAACAAACGAATAGATCGCTATTTGAAAAAAAAAAGTGCATCCACAACGCCGTATGCCCCTCTAGCGACACGCCTCTGGCAACCCTTTGTCGGCTCGCCCCTGCGGGCCTTCCCCGTCACGGTTCCAGCACCTCCACCGACACACCCTTAGCCTCCCTAACCTAGTACACTTCCTAGCCAGCCCTACATGGCCTCTTGTCTATCAATTATTTTCGGTTTTTTTGAGGTGTTATTAAAGGTGTTGCCGCTCCCGGGCGCCCACCTCCAAGTGTCGAGTTCCGCCACTCCTTGTGGGCACGTTCCCTTTATCTCCCTTACCATCCGGGTCAAGGGGAGATGCTGCCGAATTTTTGTCAGAATTAAAATAATATCGATAATAATATAAGAAAAGTAATAATGCAAAAAGAAACAATAAATGAACAAAATAAGCACTAATGCAACGGCTTCGCCGAGATAACCAAAGAACCGCGGAGATTCCGAATAAGCTGAACACCTACATCTTTGTGACGGACTGTCGAACATAACCACGCACATGACCTGCATGAATAAAAGAAAGCTAAATTGAAACCCCACGCCTGCATTTCATGAATAAAAGGAAATTCCTTGCATGCATTCCATGAATAAAATAAAATAAGACTCCTCGCATGCGTCCCATGAGAGAGAAAAACCTCCCCCGAACAAACCTTGCCCCGGCCGGCATACAGCCTTTGCAACCCTCAGCCCGGTACACCCCTGGCTTGCCCTGACCAGCACGCTCCTGCCCTGACCTCTCCGGCACAGCCCAGCCAGGCCCCTTGGCCGGCACGCTCCCTGAGTCCCTGTCCGGCACAGCCTTAGCAACCTTTGCCCGGTGCACCCCAACCGGGCCTTGCCCGACACACTGCAGTTCAGCCCCAGCCCGGCACACTTTCCTTGCCTTCGCCGATACGCGCCTCCAGCTCCTTCGCCGGCACGCCCCTCTTTGAAACCTTCAGCGACACACCCACCGGTGCCTTCTGATAAGTAAAGTATGAAGTGATCTAGAAGGGGAGGGGATGAATAGATCACTATTTTTCGAAGAATTAAAAATTACTGCAGTGTATTTCGCTAAACGCAAATAATCTCAAACTCTAACTATCAAAAAGAATGCAGTGCAGACAATAGCTCGAGAGAATAGAAGGCACACCACAATATCACCACAAACGATCACACAAGAACTCAGGATTTTAACGTGGTTCGGTCCTTCAGACCTACATCCACCCCACACTCAAAACGAGTGTGGCTTAACTAACGGCTGGGCAACACAGCTTGCCAAACAAAAGCTGATACACAGCTTCCCAGGAGAACAGCCTCTCCTCTTCCTCCTACCCGGAGGGAACCTCTAGCAACCCACAGTTACTAGAACCCAGAGACTCACGTCTCTCTTCCTCTTTACCAAGAGGGAACCCCACTAGTAGCAACCCCACTACTAGTGAACCAGAGGTCGAAGACCCCTCTTCCTCTAAACCCGGAGGGAACCCACAAGCAGCCCACCTGCTGCTTGCAAACCGGAGATCAGATCTCCCTTCTCCTGATCTCACAGGAGGACCCCGACCTCAGTCCAGAGGATCGGAAACACAAACGAGGACAGTTAAAGAAGGATAAGAACAAGAAACGAAAACCACGATCGAAGGAAATCAAATTCCAGAAAATGGAAACAATGTAGCTCAAACTGAGCAATAGACTTCGGATTTGATCCGCAAGTCAGAACAACTCTTCTGATCACTCTTCTGCTCTCTCTTTCTCTCTGCCATTCTTTCTTCTTTCTTTTCTTTTTCTGTGGATCGAAGGACTCTCTGTTTTCTGCTCTTTCTTCTATTCCTCTCTTCTTCGATAACCTTCATCTGAGGACGAAGGGTTCTATTTATAGCAGCAACAGCAGGTGGATAGGGCACAAAACGCGTGTGCCTCCCACGCTCGATCCAGAATCTTCCTGCCACGTGCCTTTATCAGGTTGGTTCCTCTTGTCTCGGATCACGTGCAGCCCAGGTGTGTGGAATGTTCTTCCTCGGACCTGTAATGATATTAAAAGCCATTAACACGCTGTATGGCCACAGAAAGCAAAGCTGCATGAGGTATATAATAGCAACACGACGTGACTACTACACGAGTTAACAAAAGAACGACACGAGATACATACTAATAACGCTTAACACTACAGAGAAAAACGACACGAAGTATAGTGGTGACCAAAACACACACTACACAGAGACCGACACGAGGTGGAACAGGAAGCAACACGAGGTGCTGCAATGTTCTGCACGCAGAAGAACAAAAACGACACGAAAACACAACAAGGAAAACGACACGAGCTGACAACAGAAACGACACGAAGTGGTTGCAAATAAGCAAGACACGAGGTCTACAGAAAGCAACACGAAGTGTGGTCAAGGCGAGAAAGACACGAAGTGAAATAACCCTTGAAAAAATAAGAAGAACAACTCGAGCACAAAATAGCTCGAATGAACGACTCGAAGTAATATGAGAACAGCACGAGGTGAGAAATAACGACACGAGGTACACACGATGACTACAACACGAAATAAAGAAAACGACACGAAGTTCATAAACACAACACGAAGTGAAACAGAGACCGACACGAGTTTGAAAACAACACGAAGACGAAACTCAAGAATCGACACGGAGTGTGAAGCGAAAAATCAACACGAAGACAGAATACAAAGAAAACGACACGAAGTGCATAAACATAACACGAAGACATAACTACTGAAATAATATGAAAAGCACGGACACAACACGAAGACCAACACAGAAACCGACACGAAGTGGACGACATGGAGACAGCACTGACAGACTCGACTTGAGATATTTAACGCTTGAACTTAGAGAAGAGTGCACGAAGTAAAAACAACAATACGAGGACGAAAGACAGACACGGCTATCACGACACGTGATGAAGCAGTGAACCCAGACATGAAACGACTCGAGGAACAACACTAAGTGATATGAAAACACAAGAGCAATCATACTGAATGACTCGAGATGAACAACATAAATGCTAACGACACGAGGTTCATACAGAAGCAACTCGAGCTACTTCATAAGAAACAGCTCGAAGACCATCAGCACACAACTGAAACAACACGAAGTACAGAAACAGTACGGACACGCGAAGTATTACCTCTTAGCAGCTATTTCTTGAAAAACATGGATAATTCAAGTGCAAGATATCTGATTAAGAAGAACAACAGTTAACATAGTGTTGCTCATCATCAAAACACTTAAGGAGGACACAAAATCCAACAATCTCCCCCTTTTTGATGATGGCAACACTATATTAAGTATAAGAGATGAAATGCAAAAGAGATCATTGCAAGAAATTTAATGCAGACTCTCAACGCACTTGCTTCCTCTGACGACTCCAGAACACACCCCCTGAACACAGCAACAGCTATCCTCAGACTGGTTAACTAACTCCCCCTCAACACAATGACATGCAAGCACACCCCTTTAAAACCCTGGCAACAAAACTCTTCAACCTTAACAACACTATTCTCTCCCCCTTTGACATCATCAAAACTAGGGGCAAGTCTGAATATATAGAGAAAGAAAAATTGCTGACTGTAGAGAGAAAATAGGACTGAGTATGGCAGATAAATGGAAGATATTGAGATGTTTAGACAATTAAGAAGGTCATTAATTTTATGTGAGGATTTTGAAGATCAGTTAGTCAGACTGTGCAAAAACATTGAATAAGGATTCGCTCCATACACAGAACCAGATTCTAAGCAAGTGAGGTACAAGATACCAGTATGGTCAGAGTAAGTCTTTACTTAGAGAGTATAGAGTAAGGAAGTCAGAACACAGAGACCTGTGGTATTGAGAACAAACAAACCAAGAGCTACATTCCAAGTGAGCAGGATCTTTAAGAAATTTTCTTTAAAGATGGTCAAGACCAAAGGTAAGTCTGTCAAGTACACCTTTGACATTAGGGAGACACCTTGTTTAGAGGCAGGAAACCCCAGTTACTCGGTGGCAGGACCACATTACCCCTTCTGACAAGAGGACAGAGATAGTATTCTAACTGGTGTTGACATTAAGGTGACACCTTTATCAGAGGCCAGACACCCCAGTTACTAACCAGATATGTACCATAGCTCTGTATGATCAAGACAACTAATAAAACCAGATATGTACTGCCATCTCATGACATGGAATGCTTTCACTTCATTGATGAAAGTTCCAGTTTCTCAATGAGCAGTTAACAAGGTTGATAAAATTTTTATGAAATTTTTATTAACCAGCTCTAAGAACCTTGTAGATTAAGCTTGAGTCCGTTTGAGAACAATACACCAGATCCAAGGTGATACAGACTGAAGCACAAAATACCTCATTTCGGACTCAACAATGACTAAGTAGGTATGCTGTACAGGCTAGATCAGAAGATAGTTACAGTGTAGGAAGATAATCTTTGAATTCAGATTTTGATCTCAGTGGGACTATCAGCTGAAATTCCAACAAGAAATTAGATGAGCAGTCTTAAAGGATAAAGCATCCAACACTTTCTTTTATACACCTACTCAACCTGATTCTCTTTTAATGTCAGCAAGATGCCGTTCAAATTATGTTCAGATTAGGCCAAAGAACAAGACACCTATTATAAATCTAGCTCCCCCTGAGACCTTGACCCCATCACAGACTTAACCAAGACAAACCTCAAAACACCTCAAAGAAAACACCATGATATCAGAACAGATTATTCAATCAAAGCGAAGTGAGTCAGCAGACACTCACAATGAGGTTATTTTTCAGCAACAGACAATGAATATGATAAGCATAAGAACACATGACATGGTATTCAGAAATCAATTATTCAATCATGAAATTCTATAAATACCTAGTTCTCTGCGCAAAGTGCTAAATTTTTCAGTATCCAGTGGCTTAGTGAAAATATCTACAATTTGTGAGTTAGTGCCAACATGGATCAACTCAAAAGTCTTCCTAGCTACTTCATCTCGAATAAAATGATGCCTGATTTCAATGTGTTTAGTTCGAGAATGAAGTACAGGATTCTTTGCAATGTTTATTGCACTAGTATTGTCACAAAAGATAGAAGTACAACCTAGCTCAACCGAGTAATCCATAAGCTGGTGTTTTATCCATATAACCTGTGTGCCACAGCTCCCTGCTGCCACATACTCAGCTTCAGCAGTAGAAAGAGCCACAGAGTGTTGCTTCTTGGATCCCCAAGAGACTAAGCACCCTCCTAGAAATTCGCAGTGACCACTAGTACTCTTCCTGTCCAATTTACATCCTGCATAATCTGCATCAGTGTATGCAATGAGATCTAAACTACATGATGCAGGATACCAGAGACCTAGATCATGGGTGGCAGATAAGTATCTAAAGATTCTCTTTACAACTGCCAGATGCAATTCAGTAGGTCTAGCCTGGTATCTAGCACACATCCCTACACTAAATTGAATGTCAGGCCTGGATGCTGTTAAGTAGAGGAGTGAACCGATCATACCTCTATATAATTTAGCATCCACCTCTTTACCTTTTTCGTCTGAATCCAGTGAGGAGCTGGTACCCATGGGTGTTGAGATTGTCTTGAGGTTGGTCATTCCGAACCTTTTCAGCATCTCCAGAGTATACTTGGTTTGATTTATGAAGCAACCATCATCCATCTGTTTGACCTGCAGCCCAAGAAAATATTTTAGTTCGCCAACTAAACTCATTTCAAATTCTTGGGACATAGACTCAGAAAAATCTTTACATAATTTTGAATTGTTAGATCCGAAGATGATATCATCAACATATACCTGGACCACTATTAAATCCTTTCCGAGATTTTTGGTGAAGAGGGTTTGGTCAACCTTACCTCGAGTGTACCCCTTGCTCAAAAGGAATTCAGAAAGTCTCTCATACCAGGCTCGGGGAGCCTGCTTCAATCCATAGAGGGCTTTATTCAACCTAAAAACCATGTTAGGCTGAACAGAGAAATTAAACCCAGGAGGTTGTTCAACATATACCTCTTCCTTCAATAACCCATTTAAAAATGCGCTTTTGACATCCATTTGCTGTAGCCGAATGTTTCTAGAGCATGCAAATGCAAACAGAATTCTTATAGCTTCCATCCTAGCTACTGGAGCATAGGATTCATCAAAATCCACACCAAATTCCTGACTGTAGCCTTGAGCTACAAGTCTTGCTTTGTTTCTAGAGATAGCTCCATTTTCATCAATCTTATTCTTGAAAACCCATTTAGTGCCAATGACATGAGTGTTTTCAGGTCTAGGAACTAGTTTCCATACATTATTTTTCTCAAATTGATTTAATTCCTCACCCATGGAGGATACCCAAGAATCATGTTTTAAGGCTTCTTCCACAGTCTTGGGTTCTACCTGAGATGTCAAAGCAGCTAAGTCCTGTTCTTGGACAATTCTAAAATGAGACCTTGTCCTAGGGGGGTCATGCAAATTACCTATGACATTTTCACTAGGGTGGTCTTTGTGAAATATTAACTCACCTGAGGGTTCACCTACCTCAGTTGCTCCTTCTTGTTGTGAGTTTTCTGGTTGAGCAGCTGGCTGCGTCTCTTCTTCTTCAATTTTCTCCAAGAAATCTCCCTCATCAGATGGCTCCCTGTCATCATTTATCATTTTGTTAGATAGAACGTTCTCATCAAACACTACATGAGGTGTTTCTTCAACAGTTTGATCATCTTTATTGAAAACTCTGTAAGCCCTAGAGGTTTCTGAATATCCGAGGAAAATTCCAGGAGAGCTTCTTGCTTCAAACTTATCCAAACCATTCTTACCATTATTGTGGACAAAACATTTGGAACCAAAGATTTTAAAGTAAGAAATGTTTGGCTGCTTACCCTTGAGGAGTTCGTAAGGGGTTTTCTTATGAGTAGGTCTTACCAAAGCTCGATTTAAAATGTAGCATGCCGTATTTGCAGCTTCTGCCCAAAATCTCCTTGGAAGTCCACTCTCAATAAGCATGGTCCTGGCCATTTCAATTATTGACCTGTTTCTTCTCTCAACAATTCCATTCTGCTCCGGTGTCCTGGGAGAAGAGAATCTGTGAGTCACTCCCTCTCTTGAGCAAAATTCAGAAAATGAAGAGTTCTCAAACTCTCCTCCATGGTCAGACTGAATTGTAATGATATTATGTTCACCTTGCAGTTTGATTTTATTGAAAAGTTCTTCAAAGTGAACAAAAGCATCATTTTTATTTGCTAAACAGAACAACCAAGAAAATCTAGTGAAGTCATCAACTATGACTAGACCATATCTCTTACCTGACAGGCTTTGTATTCGAGTAGGACCAAAGAGGTCCATGTGCAAGTGCTGTAGCGGTTTAGATGAGAGACTCTCAGTTCTCAACTTAAAAACTGCACGAGTCTGTTTACCTTGAGCACAAGCATCACAGAGCTTGGACCCTAACTGGAATTTTATTTTGGGCAAACCTCTAACTAGGTTATGATTAGACAGTTTATTCAAAGTAGACACACTAGCATGGCCTAGACGCCTATGCCAGTCAAAAGCAACCTGTTCAGAATTAGCAGACAGACACAAGTTTGTTTCAGAATTATCATCCAGATCAACGATGTACACATTATTTACTCTATGACCTTTGAACATGATGTTATCAGAATTCAGCTCAAAAACCGTGCAAGAATTGTGGTCAAAGAGTACCTTGTGTCCTTTGTCACAAAGTTGACTTATACTTACCAAGTTGTGCTGAAGTCCTTCTACAAGATACACATCTTCAATGGTGTTAGTAGAGGACTTACCAACCGTACCAATTCCAATAATTCTTCCTCTGTTATCTCCACCGAATTTGACCAAGCCCCCAAACTTCATTTTTAGTTTGCTAAATTTGGACCGGTCTCCTGTCATGTGCCTGCTACAGCCGCTGTCAAGATACCACTTGTTATGCTCAACTGCCAGGCTGACCTGCAAAAGTTCAGACAGAGTAATGTGGGACCCAATTCAAATTGGGTCCAAAACCAGTTTTCAGATTATGCAAAAAGCACTTAGGAACCCACATTTGTTTTACTGTTCTCTTCAGTGGTTTTATGTGGGTTGATTCTTCCCTTTTGGCATTTCTTGGTGGGTGTTGGATGAACCTATTCCTATTAGAACTATGCTGTTTCTGAACACAGACATTGTTGGTTGGCCTCTTAGAGGATATGCGTGTGTGTTGAGTATAATTCATGTAAGCATTTTTATTCCAATGAAAATTGTGCTGAAACTGGTGAATGTTGGCATGCTCTCCTTGATAACTAGCATGATGAGCTTTCTTAACAAAACTTTTCACCCTTTTAGTGACATCAATAGGACTGGTTCTGTGAGAACCTTTGTTCCACACCTGTTGCACAGGAGCAGTTCTTGTCTCAGGATTTCCTGACTTAGGTTGCTGACCAGTGGATTGAATGAATTTGCTGGTCGAAAACTTCATTGTAGAGACAGAATTGGAACTGGATGGTGTTTCCAGTTTCTCTTTGCCCTTGGCGGGGCAGAACGTGGTAGTTTTAAATTCAAAGGGTTTTTTACTAGTGGGATTGTATCCTAATCCCTCCCTATTGAAGTTTACCCTCGACCCCAGAAGGGCATTCAGATTGTTTCTCCCCTCTGTAAACTTCTCAAGCATTTTTTCTTTGTCCTCAATCTCCTTCTGAAATTCATTACATTGGTCCTGGAGTTCCTGATTAACTTTTCTAACTGCCTCATATTTTTCAGCCATCAGTCTAATCTCTCCTTTACACTCATCAGCTTTACACTTCAGCTCATTCATCCTAGCTAGACTCTCCTCTCTTTCCATTCTCAACCTCTCAATCTCACCTTTAACCTGGTCTAGCTCAATGGCCATCTCCTTGGTTTTCATGCTATCAGTGACAACAGTAGAGTGTTCCTCAGAAAGAGAATGAAACTTACGTCTAAGCATTCTGTGCTCCTTGGTTAAAAGATTATATTTACTTAACAGGTCGCCATAGGCGTCCTCCCAATCATCCAAAGTAAAATTCTCAAATAAGTTTGTTACCTCTTTCTCATGATCGGCCATGAGGCAAGTCTTCTCTTCATCTTCACTGGACGAAGTGGCTTCTGGATCCTCCTCCTCGTCGCTCCATGTGCACAGCATGGCCTTCTTCTTCTTGTGCACCATCTTCTTCTGGTGTCCGGGAGCCTTAGCTTGTAGCTCTGGACATTCACTTTTCATGTGACCGGGTTTCTGACAATGATAGCAAGTGATCTTCTTAGCAAACCGGTTCTTCTCAAATTCTCGTTCAGGAGACTTCCTTGCAACATTAAATTTCTTCCTCCTGTAGAATTTTCCTTTAGTTCTCAGGAACTTTCTGAATTGCCTGGTGAGCATAGCTTGCTCGTCCTTGTCCAGGTCTGAGAATCCATCAGAGCCTTCGCTGCTACCATCACTGCTGCTGCTGCTGCTGTTGCTCTTCTTAGTATGTCGTGAGACCTTCAGAGCAACATTCTTTCCCTTTCTGTCATGCCCATCGTTTCCTTGTTTGAAATTCATTTCATGGGTCATGAGAGATCCAATCAGCTGGGTTACTGTCATGATGGATAAATCTCTTGATTCCTCTATGACAGTCACCTTAGTATCCCAGATGGGAGTTAGAGACCTAAGGATCTTCCTGACTATGTCTTCTTGTTGAATGTCTTTTCCAAGGCCTTTCAGACTGTTGATGATCACAGATAATCTGGCATACATTTCTGTGATCGACTCCTCTGGCTTCATCTTAAATAACTCATATTGAGTTGTAAGCATGTTGATCTTGGTAGCTTTTACCTGAGATGTGCCCTCATGAATTAACTGCAACTCATCCCACATGTTCTTTGCAGTCTTGCACGCTGAGATCCTCGAATACTCTTCCGGGTGGACGGCGCACTGTATGATGTTAAGAGCTGTCCAATTCAGTGCGGAGAGTTTAACCTGATCTTCTGTCCACATATCTTCGTTCGGTGGAAGGGTGTATGGACCATCTGTAATTACTTTCCATAGCTTGTGGCTTTGGGCCCTGATAAAGACTTCCATCCTGTTCTTCCAAAAAAAATAATTATTACCATCAAAGAAGGGAGGACGGGTGATAGACTGCCCATCAGCTATGAAACTGCGAGGACCAGTGGATCCGTTTCCCTGGCCGTTGGACCACATTCTGGGAAAAACCTGCTCTGATACCAACTGATAAGTAAAGTATGAAGTGATCTAGAAGGGGAGGGGATGAATAGATCACTGTTTTTCGAAGAATTAAAAATTACTGCAGTGTATTTCGCTAAACGCAAATAATCTCGAACTCTAACTATCAAAAAGAATGCAGTGCAGACAATAGCTCGAGAGAATAGAAGGCACACCACAATATCACCACAAACGATCACACAAGAACTCAGAGGATTTTAAGGTGGTTCGGTCCTTCAGACCTACATCCACCCCACACTCAAAACGAGTGTGGCTTCACTAACGGCTGGGCAACACAGCTTGCCAAACAAAAGCTGATACACAGCTTCCCAGGAGAACAGCCTCTCCTCTTCCTCCTACCCGGAGGGAACCTCTAGCAACCCACAGTTACTAGAACCCAGAGACTCACGTCTCTCTTCCTCTTTACCAAGAGGGAACCCCACTAGTAGCAACCCCACTACTAGTGAACCAGAGGTCGAAGACCCCTCTTCCTCCAAACCCGGAGGGAACCCACAAGCAGCCCACCTGCTGCTTGCAAACCGGAGATCAGATCTCCCTTCTCCTGATCTCACAGGAGGACCCCGACCTCAGTCCAGAGGATCGGAAACACAAACGAGGACAGTTAAAGAAGGATAAGAACAAGAAACGAAAACCACGATCGAAGGAAATCAAATTCCAGAAAATGGAAACAATGTAGCTCAAACTGAGCAATAGACTTCGGATTTGATCCGCAAGTCAGAACAACTCTTCTGATCACTCTTCTGCTCTCTCTTTCTCTCTGCCATTCTTTCTTCTTTCTTTTCTTTTTCTGTGGATCGAAGGACTCTCTGTTTTCTGCTCTTTCTTCTATTCCTCTCTTCTTCGATAACCTTCATCTGAGGACGAAGGGTTCTATTTATAGCAGCAACAGCAGGTGGATAGGGCACAAAACGCGTGTGCCTCCCACGCTCGATCCAGAATCTTCCTGCCACGTGCCTTTATCAGGTTGGTTCCTCTTGTCTCGATCACGTGCAGCCCAGGTGTGTGGAATGTTCTTCCTCGGACCTGTAATGATATTAAAAGCCATTAACACGCTGTATGGCCACAGAAAGCAAAGCTGCATGAGGTATATAATAGCAACACGACGTGACTACTACACGAGTTAACAAAAGAACGACACGAGATACATACTAATAACGCTTAACACTACAGAGAAAAACGACACGAAGTATAGTGGTGACCAAAACACACACTACACAGAGACCGACACGAGGTGGAACAGGAAGCAACACGAGGTGCTGCAATGTTCTGCACGCAGAAGAACAAAAACGACACGAAAACACAACAAGGAAAACGACACGAGCTGACAACAGAAACCGACACGAAGTGGTTGCAAATAAGCAAGACACGAGGTCTACAGAAAGCAACACGAAGTGTGGTCAAGGCGAGAAAGACACGAAGTGAAATAACCCTTGAAAAAATAAGAAGAACAACTCGAGCACAAAATAGCTCGAATGAACGACTCGAAGTAATATGAGAACAGCACGAGGTGAGAAATAACGACACGAGGTACACACGATGACTACAACACGAAATAAAGAAAACGACACGAAGTTCATAAACACAACACGAAGTGAAACAGAGACCGACACGAGTTTGAAAACAACACGAAGACGAAACTCAAGAATCGACACGGAGTGTGAAGCGAAAAATCAACACGAAGACAGAATACAAAGAAAACGACACGAAGTGCATAAACATAACACGAAGACATAACTACTGAAATAATATGAAAAGCACGGACACAACACGAAGACCAACACAGAAACCGACACGAAGTGGACGACATGGAGACAACACTGACAGACTCGACTTGAGATATTTAACGCTTGAACTTAGAGAAGAGTGCACGAAGTAAAAACAACAATACGAGGACGAAAGACAGACACGGCTATCACGACACGTGATGAAGCAGTGAACCCAGACATGAAACGACTCGAGGAACAACACTAAGTGATATGAAAACACAAGAGCAATCATACTGAATGACTCGAGATGAACAACATAAATGCTAACGACACGAGGTTCATACAGAAGCAACTCAAGCTACTTCATAAGAAACAGCTCGAAGACCATCAGCACACAACTGAAACAACACGAAGTACAGAAACAGTACGGACACGCGAAGTATTACCTCTTAGCAGCTATTTCTTGAAAAACATGGATAATTCAAGTGCAAGATATCTGATTAAGAAGAACAACAGTTAACATAGTGTTGCTCATCATCAAAACACTTAAGGAGGACACAAAATCCAACACCTTCCCCGGTACACCCCCTAACTCCCTTGGCCTGCACACCCGCCATGCCTCTCCGCCGGCACACCGTGCCTTAAAGCCTCCCCGGCACACTCAACCCCGCCTCTTTGAATCCTCCAGTGGCACAGTCCATGTGCCTCTTCCTTGGTGCACCTCCACCCCAATACCCTTGGTCAGTACACCTGCCCTGGCCTTTCTCCGGTGCACCTCGAACGCCCCAGGTCTTTGCCGGTACACTCCCCCACTCCTTGCCCGGTGCGCCTAGCCGTGGTCTCGCCGGCACACTCCCTCACTCCTTGCCCGGTACGCCCAGCCGTGGTCTCGCGGGCACGCTCCCCAGCCCCTTCGCCGGTGCGGTCTTCCACCCTCCTTGCACCCCACCCATCACACTGCCAAATTGCACCAACCTGCCCCCTTTGTCCAGGCCAAACCGCACGGACCCTGCCAGGGCTTCGAACAGACCCTGCACCGACCTTACCTCCAAGATGTTCAGACTTTCGCTCAGCCTGCACGGACCCTCTCCCAGCCCTTTTGGCCCATCCTCCCACGCACGCTCCCAACATGACAAATAATAATAATAATAATAATAAATAAAAAATAATAGATTCAAAAAATGAATAAATAAATAGTAATAATAATGGAACAAGTAATAATAATAATAAGCTAAATATATATATAAGAAATAAATAAATAATGATTAAAAATAATATAATAATAATAATAATAATAACAAACTCATTAAAAAATAATAAATAGACAAATGGTAATGAAATAAACAAATAATAACAACAAACTCAACAAAAATAATAAATAGACCAATGGTAATGAGATAAACAAATAATAATAACAAACTCAATAAGAGATAACAGACAAACAAATAATAATGAAATAAACAAATAATAATAGACAAATCCACTCCAAAATATATATCTATATAAGAAAAAAAGGGAGAATAATAATAACAAGAAGAAATAATAATTAAAATCTAAATAGTAAAAAAAATGACGAGACCTGCCCTACAACCTTGTCTCTCCTCAAGACCCGATATAAAGGGAATATTAATGCCGCCCATCTAAGTCGAGTTCGGACCTTGGGAACCATCTCGATACGGCCGAAATCTGACATTGCTCTTGGCCGATAGTCCGTTAAACCAGACTCGCTCCCACTGGGATTCGTTTCCGCTCTTCCATTAAAATTGCCATAAACTCGGCATACATTCGTACGGGTTTATTTCCATTTACGTCGCACCTTCAATACAGACCTTTGTCCGAACATAAAGTAGTCCATGAGTGACCAACAAATCTGAATAGATAGAGAAGGTCCTCGTCATCCCCGGACCCTACACATGGGAATATCAATAAGGCCTTCACGGGTCACGCTTAGACCTCGGGCCCGTCCCGATTATGATCATCGTCCGGCCCGTATCCTCGGCCTACAGCCCGCCCCCCCTGAATGTATATTGGCTTTGGGCTCTGAGCCCAGGACACTCTCCCGTTGCCCCTCGGCACCGGAGATATTAATGATGCTCACGCGAGTCTTGTTGCTACCGCGGGGGGCCCACCGCAGTATGGTCGCGGCTTGATCTTGCACCGGGCCGACAAACTTATCGGTTTCCGACCGCTCTAACCGGGATTTAACTGAACGTTTCCCGGCCCTCTGAACAATGAATGTGCCGCGCCCCGGCATACATATGGTCCGATTTTCCCGTGACGATGACGATTCTCTGAAGCCGGACGCTCGTCCGAACATTAAACGGTCCCCTGAGCGACCGACATGTTATTCTGACTGGCATTTAGCCGAATGTTTCCTATCCCTTGGAACAATAAGTTTGCCGTGCCCCGGCATACATATGCTCCAGTTTTCCCCGTGACGATTACGATTTTTTGAAGCCGGACGCTCGTCCAAATATCAAAATGGTCCCTTGAGTGACCGACATATTTCGAATGCTTGCTTCCTTAGACATCGGCCTTTCCGACTGATCTGAGACCGCTATGGGCTTGTTTCTTTCGATATAATTTCATGGCCATGAGGCCTTGATTCCCGACGATTAATCAAGGGTGTTCCCCTCTCCGAGGAGATGTAAATGACGTCGTGACCTTTATGGCGCGGTGGGTTTCGGTCCCGACACGAACTACAGAATCGCCTGATTAGTCAGATCGCGTGCACCCATAGGCTTCCTCGAAGTCTGAATAAATTGTCACTCTGTGACTGACACACCCACGCACTTAATAGACGAATAAACCATCCGAATAGATGAATATACATAATAAACGAACGAAAAGTGCGTCCACAAGTCTGGCACGCCCGGTGGGACTTAAGCCACCCTTCATCTCTTCGTCGGGATTCAGGACCTCATGGCCTCCTAATAAACATTGTTTGTCTGCTTTGATGAAATGCAGGTGCTATCTTCGTCAGCCCTATGGGGGGAAAATCCGGACTGGGCGCAATTGCCTTTGTGGCCTCGAGGACGCTACTCCGAGGGACATGCAGTTTTCAGGAATCATGGAGGCCGACAAAAGAAGAGAAAGAGAGAAGAAGGGAGGGGAAATAAAACCCCCTTTCCCTAAGGAGAAAAAGAAAGGAAAGAAGAAAAGAAAGCAACAAAAAGAAGAGAAAGAATTGGCGAGAGAGGCTTGTACGGCCATATCCATCAAGACCCGGGCGGAATAGAGATTACCACTGTGGGATTGACGCGGTGGAGCGAACCACTCATCCCCTCCCTGAGGGCGTGAGTGCTCTCCTGTGCACCCACCTTGGTCTATCACAAAAAGGAAGAGACGAAAAGAAAGGACAAAAAGAAAATTTGGCAAGCATCGTCGACCAAAAGGACAAGAAGAAGGCCGACCTCCCGCCCGACTCTAGGGGGGTCCAAGTCTGTGGTGCAATGCCCCGATCCGTTCCACCTTTCTGCTGCCTCTATCCGGCATAGGACGGCCCCTCGAGTGGCTGTTGGAAGATCCGGCAAGCTGTAACTCTAGCTTGATGAATTCCTAGCCGCTGTGGGGAATGTTATATAGCAATGAGGCTAAGCACGGTCACCACTCCCGAAGAGAGCGTGCATATACCCCGCCATGGGGGATAAGAAGAAGAAATATACCCCGCCATGGGGGCATGAGAAGCAAGGAGGCATACACCCCGACTCGGGGGCACGTGAGAAGACTATACCCCAGCCTAGGGGCCTAAGAGGAAACAGAGTTGCACCCCGGTTCACGGGAATCTGAAGAAGAAACGTACCCCGCCATGGGGGCACATGAAATAAAGGCTACACCCCCGCTCTAGGGGCATTTGAAGAGAAACATACCCCGCCATGGGGGCATAAGAGGCAGAAGAATCTACCCCCCCACGGGGGCATAAGAAGAAACATACCCGGCCTGGGGGATGCAGAAGCAAAGAGACAGAATACACCTCCACCTGCGGGCACAGAAGCGAAGAGACATACATCCCGACTTGGGAGCATATGAAGAAAGAATATACCCCGGCTTTGGGGCGTCAAAAGAAGAAACACACACCCCGCTCAGGGGCATAAGAAGTAGCGGAATACACCCCGGCCTGGGGGCATAAGAAGCAGAATTACACCCCACCTCGGGGGCATCAGAAGCAACAATACACCCCACCTTGGGGGCACTAGAAACAAAACATACCCCCGCTCTGGGGGCATATGAAGAGAAATACACCCCGTCTTGAGGGGTAGAAGAAGAATTACACCACCGACTCGGGGGCACATGAAGCAAAAGACATACCCCGCCACGGGGGCATAAGAAGAAAGGAATTCACCCCAGCCTGGGGGCACACAAAGAAAGGTGCACAAGCAGCAAATACACCCCACCTGGGGGCATAGAAGCAAAGAAGCAGAATCCACGCCACCTGGGGGCATAAGAAGCAGAAGAATCTACCCCACCGTAGGGGCACCAAGAAACAAAACATACCCTCGCTCAAAGGGCATTTGAAGAAGCAACTTACCTCGCCACGGGGGCATGGAAGCCATGAAGAATTCACCCCAGCTTATGGGATATTCAAAAAATTTACTCCGGTTTAGGGGCATTTGAAGAAACAACTTACCCCGCCTCGGGGGCATAAGAAGCAAAAGATACACCCCGGCTCAGGGGCATATGAAGAGAAATACACCCCGGCTTAGGGGAATCTGAAGAAGAAACATACACCCCGCCACGGGGGCACAGAAGCCATCGAGAACACACCCCACTTTGGGTGCACAAGGAGCAAACATCCCCCAGCGTGTCGGGGCAGAAGAAGAAGAATTCCCCCCCGCCTCTGGGGCACAACAAGCAACAAAGATACACCCTGCTCTAGGGACATATGAAGAGAAGCACTCCTCCGCCTTCAGAGGTAGAAGAAGTAGAATTCACCCCCGTCATGGGGGGTAAGAAACAAAAGACACACCCCGTGCCAGGGGCATATGTAGAGAAACTCACCCCGCCATGGGGGCATAAAAAGTAGAAGAACTCACCCTGGCTTAGGGGTATTTGAAGAAGAAACACACCCCGGTCTGGGGGCATAGAAGCCATGAAAAATACACCCCGCCTGGGGGCACAGAAGCGAAGAGGCAAAACGCACCCCTCAGGGGGACACATACGAAATAAAGCTACACCCCAACCTGGGGGCACATTAAGAGAAATACACTCCAGCACGGAGGCATTAATGAGAAAAGAAGAGCCGGATAAAGAAAAAGAGAGACCTGGAGCAGACGTGGTCCTCGAGCCCGCCTCTTCACGTAAAAAAAAAGAGAAAATAAAGAAAAGACACATGAGGCAGACGTGGTCCTCGAGCCCGCCTCATTACACAAAAGAAGAGAAGAAAAGAAAGAAAAGACACATGAGACAGACGTGATCCTCGAACCCGCCTCTTCACACAAAAGAAGAAGAACAGAACTAAAAGAACAGTCATGAGGCAGACGTGGGCCTCGAACCCGCCCCTTCACACAAAAGAAGAGAAGAAAAGAAAGAAAAGTCACGATGTAAACGTGGTCTTCACACTCGTCTCCCCACAACAAAAGAAGAAGAGAAGAAAGGAAAGAAAGTCGCAAGGCAGACATTGTCTTTGCACCCGCCTCTTCACACAGATGGAGAAGGAAAGAAAGGGAAGAAACAAGAGAGAAGAAAAGAAAGAAAGTCTCGAGGCAGCCGGGGACTTTTACCTTCAGCCTTCAACTATCCCAACAAATAGACATCCCATCTGGTCGGCATCACGACCTTTCATCCAAGCCGACAAAACCTTCCGCCGACGGGGCGTTCAACCGACTAAACCTTCCGCCGACGGGGCGTTAAACCGACTAAACCTTCCGCCGACGGGGCGTTAAACTGACAAAACCTTCCACCGACGGGGCGTTAAACCGACTAAACCTTCCACCGACGGGGCGTTAAACCGACTAAACCTTCCGCCGACGGGGCGTTAAATCGACTAAACCTTCCGTCGACGGGGCGTTAAACCGACAACACATTCCACCGATGGGGTGTTAAACCGACTAAACCTTCCGCCGACGGTGTGTTAAATTGACTAAACCTTCCGCCGACGGGGCGTTAAACTGACAAAACCTTCCGCCGACGGGGCATTAAACCGACTAAACCTTCTGCCAACGGGGCGTTAAACTGACTAAACCTTCCGCCGATGGGGCGTTAAACTGACTAAACCTTTCGCCGACGGGGCGTTAAACCGACGAAACCTCCCCTTCCGCCGACGGGGCGTTAAACCGACTAAATCTTCCACCGACGGGGGGTTAAACCGACTAAACCTTCTGCCGACGGGGTGTTAAACTGACAAAACCTTCCACCGACGGGGCGTTAAGCTGACAAAACCTTCCGCCGACGGGGCGTTAAGCACAAAACTTCCGCCGATGGGGCATTAAATCGACAAACATTCTGTCGACGGGGCATTAAACCGAAAGATATTCAGCCATCGGGACTTCAAGCCGACAGCTACCCCCCCATCGGCCTCTAGGTCGACAGCTATTTAATCATCGGCCTCCGGGTCGACAGCTAGTTAATCATCGGCATCCGGGTCGATAGCTATTTAATCATCGGCCTATGGGCCGACAGCTACCCAATCATCGGCCTCCGGGTCGATAGCTATTTAATCATTGGCCTCCGGGTCGATAGCTATCTGAGCATCGGCCCCTGAGCCGACAGCTATTTAATCATCGACCTCCGAGTCGACAGCTATCCAATAATCGGCTTCCCAACCGACAACTACTCTGCCATCGGCTTCTGAGCCGACAGCTACCCAATCATCGACCTCCGGGTCGATAGCTATTTAATTATCGGCCTCTGAGCCGACAGCTATTCAATTATCAGTTTTTGAACCGACAGCTTCCCACTCGTCGACGTTTGAGCCGACAGCTTCTCAACCATCGGCATTCTAGCCGACAGATGTCAGGTCAACAAGTAACTCCACCTTCGGCCTTCGGCCACCCAGCAAAATCAAGAGACCCTTTCACTTTGGTTCGGATCCTTTCCCGGCCAGAGAATTAACAAAGAGACCCTTCCACTTTGGTTCGGATCCTTTCCCGGCCAGAGAATAAAAGAATAGACCCTTTCACTTTGGTTCGGATCCTTTCCCGGCCAGAGAATCAAAGAATAAACCTTTCACTTTGGTCTAGATCCTTTCCTGGCCAGAGAATTAAAGAATCAACCTTTCACTTTGGTTCGGATCCTTCCCCGGCCAGAGAATAAAAGAATAGACCTTTCGCTTTGGTTCGGATCCTTCCCCGGCTAGAGAACAAAAGAATGGACCTTTCACTTTGGTCCGGACCCCTCCCCGGCCAGAGAACAAAAAGGAGACCCCTCTCTTCGGCTCTCACATCCCGCTACCCGACGCCCTCCGGCTCAGCCATTTCGGCCGAGGCCCGCTATCAGGATTAATCCATCCATCCCACCGCGCTTTCCGATATCTTTCGGCTTTGTAGCCGACTCCTAACATCTCTCAGCTTGTCAGCCCGCTCCCAATATCTCTTGGCTTTTTAGCCGGCTTGTCAATATCCAATACCTTCTGCTCTAGTAGCCTGCTTCCCCGAATTCGGCCCTCGCAGCCCGCTTCCCCAGCTCGGGCTTTCACAGCCCGCTTCCCCATATCTCTGGCTCTTGTAGCCTACTTCCCAGGACTCGGCCTTCGCGGCCCGCTTCCCATAACTTTGGCTCTCGCAGCCCGCTTCACCAACCTTCGGCTCTTGTAGCCTGGTTCTCTGGCTCTTGTAGCCTGCTTCCCAGGACTCGGCCTTCACAGCCCGCTTCCCAGAATCTCAGCTCTTGCAGTCCACTTCCCAATATCTTAGGCTCTCGCAGCCTGCTTTCCCAACTTTGGCCCTCGTAGCCGCTTCCCCCACCTTAGGCTCTTGCATCCCGCTTCCCTAATATCCTTTCGACCCTTTATGGTCTGCTTCCCTAATACCTTTATTATCACTACGCTTATACGTAACAACAGTATGTTCTTACGCCAAAAAAACACACACACAGAAAAACAACAGTATGTTCTTACGCCAAAAAAACTCACAAAAAAACAAAAAAAAAACAAACAAGAAACGAACAAAAAACAAACAAACAAACAAAACAAAAAAAGAAGAAAAAAAAGAAAGAAAAGAAAGAAAAAGAAGAAGAATGCTTGATTGCCCTGCTTGCATGCTTGTTTATAATATAGAATAACACATCTCCTTGAAATCTTCTAGGACCATGTTTCCTTACTAAATAATATTGCCCCGATTCGTGATGTATGTGCGTCACGGCATACGCTCGAAGGGAACCCAATTGTGGTGGGTGCGCACGTCAAAGGGAAAAGTCATGGCTGAATTGCTAAGCCCAACTCACAAAATAAATCTGAGGCAACACTCTCCCACTCCGCGCTTAATGTGTTCAATGGCCTTTAATCATAGGGATTGCCCGTATTTCTTCTTAGCACTCTACGGATGCTTGAATTTCTACACTCGCGTGAAAGGTAATCGTGAGGAAAAAACTACCTACCCCCACTGTAGAGAGAGAGAGAGAGAGAGAGAGAGAGAGAAATTGTGCAAAAAAAGATAGAGAAACGTGAATCCTAGTAGTCGGGAATCCACACTGAAACAAATGAGGAAACTCGTGCGAAATGGTGAAGTGAATTTCAACAAGGACGAAGCCTAGTAGCCGGGAACCCCCATTGAGACACATGAGGAGACTCGCGTCGAACGGTGAAATCCGCAATAGAGTTATGATAAGGATGAATCCTAATAGCCGGGAATCTCCACTGAAATAAATGAGGAGACTCACGCCGAACGGTGAAATCCGCTACCAAAATAAACAGATGGGGGCTGTGCGAAGCTACCAAAATCGAGAGCCTGAAACCCATGTGTAGGCACTAGAGTAATCCTCGAGTGCTGCTTAGAAAACCTGCATATCCCTATGTTTAGGCCCTTTTGCTCACACGTCTGCTCCTCCACTCCACAGAGAGTTGTCTCAGGTAAAATACGTGAATTTAAGCTATGCATGCAAGATATGCGATATCCTCTTGACGGGTGCACTACCCCTTAGCTGTGCCTCCTGTCCCGCACTGTGTCTGCGAATTGTGGGCGATGTCCCTATCCCATCCCCTATAGAGGGAGATGCCTTATGTATATTTACGTTATGCCTGCTAATGAATGGCTGCATGCTTGGATATAAAAAAAATGATGAATAATAATAAAAAATAAAAAAAACTCAATTTCGGCTATCACAGCCTGCTTTCCCAGCTCTGGCGCGTAGAGCCCAATCTTGGCCCTCACGGCCTACTTCCCACCCTCGTGGCTTGCTAATCTCCCAACTTCGATTTCTATAGTCCGCTTCCCCCAATCTGGGCTTTCACAACCTGCTCCCCAATCTCGGCTTTTGTAGCCAGCTTCCCGATTGCGGCTCTCATAGTACGCTTCCCCGATTTCAGCCTTCACGGCCTACTTCGGCAACATCAACTATGGCCCCGGTGGCCCACCTTTCCGGGTCAGATTTCATAGCCAGTACTCCCGGCGCATTGAAGAATGAAACAACCTTTCACCCTAGCGGGTGGGGAATCAACCTCCTTTCTTTGCGCTAACACTAGCCCGTGTCGGCGACTTGACCACCTCTCCGTCCCTTCGGGGTCACGAACAATCCTTTCAACCTGGACCTCCTATCCAGATCGTTGAATCAACAAACTCTTCTCTCCGTCCCTCCTGGTGACGAATATCCTTTTTGAATCAACAAACTCTTCCCTTCATCCCTTCGGGTGACGAATACCCCTTCTGACTTGGACCCGCCGTCCAGATCAGTAAAGGAATGAACCCTTCTCTCCGCCCTTGTGGCTCGCTATACCGACTTGGTCTCCTACAGCTTGCCCACTTTCATAAGAAGCATTGACTTCGGCTCTTCTAGCTTGCCTCCCGGGTTCCGTCCCACATGGCCCGATTTATCGACCTCAATCATCGGCCCCTGAGCTGACAGCTTTACAATTATTGGCCTCCAGGTCGACAGTTATCCAATTATTGGCTTCCACGCCAACAGCTATTCAACCATCGGCTTCTAGGCCGACAGCTTTCTAATCATCGGCTTCAAGCTGACATCTTTTCAATCATTGGCTTCCACGCCAACAGCTATTCAACCATCGGCCTCTGAGCCGACAGCCTTCTAACCATCGGCCCCTGAGCCGACAACTTTGAAATTATCGACCCCTGGGTCGACAGCTATTCACCATCGGCTCCAAAACCGACAGCTTCCTAATTATCGGCGTCTCAGCCGACAGCTATCCAACCATCGGCATCCGTGCCGACAGCTATCCAGAGTTGTTGTATAAAAAAACAGGGGGGGGGGGGGGGCAGAGAAAAAAAAGGGAAGAAAAAAAGAGGAAGAAGAAAAGAAAAAAAAGAAGAAGAAAAGAAAGAGAAGAAGAAAAGAAAGGAAAAGAGGAGAGGAGAAAAGAATAAAGAGAAAAGAAAGAGGAGAAAAAAGAAAAAAGAAAAAAAGTGAGATAAAAGAGAAGAAGAAAAGAAGAGAAAAGAAAAGAAAGAAGATACCCTATGAGTACAAGTGCACCCACGGGCACCGCCTACCTCATCCTTTGCCCGCGCTACCCGTGGGTGGGATGCATTTGTGGACGCATAAAATTTCACGCCCGCATTCCCCCGAGATTCCGAGTCAGAGATAGAACTGAAGGAAGAAGACCCGGAGAAACTGCCTGCCCAAGAGTCCGGGGAACGCTACCACCCGGCAGGTTCCCATCTCTACACGGGCGCATTAAATGACAAAGAAAAGGCAGGATACCCTCCTGAATTTATACACTGCTATGGATCCACCCTCGGGTCCCTGGCGGTGAAGAGTGTCCCAGGAAGCTCACAATTTCTGAGCTCCTGAAGAAAAGCTCAAAGCCCCTTCGACGGTGCACTATTGGTGCCCTCCAGCGGCACACTCCCTGGTGCCCTCCAGCGGCACACTCCCTGTAAGTGCCCCTAGCGGAACACCCTCAAAAGCCCTCCAGCGGCACACCCTCGTGCCCCTCCAGCGGCACACTCCAAGCGCCCTCAGCGGCACACCCAACAAGCGCCTCGCCGGCGCCCCCTGCTAGCCCTCAGCGGCACACCCAGCTTGGGTGTCTTCAGTGGTACGCCCCCCTGGCTTCCTTCCACGGCACACCGGCGGTGCCCTTCCTGGCCGGCACACTCACCCAGCGCCCCAGCGGCACACCTTGGCAGCTTCTAGCGGCACGCCTTCAAGCCCTCCAGCGGTACGCTTTTGCAAGCTTCCAGCGGCATGCTTCCTCCAGGGCCCTTCAATGGCACGCTTTGGCAGCCCTCCAGCGGCACACTCGTTGTGTCTTCCAGCGGTGCGGTGTTCTGGCGCTTTAGCGGCACACTATGACTCGCCCTCGCCGGGTGCATCCGGCAGACCAAATCTAACGCCCATCCCCTACGGATCTTTGGCACGCAGCGAGCTGGCTGACGTGTCAACCAGAGACGAAGGCACGTAGGCTACTTCCTGCCACCGAGGACGGGGAAAGTCAAATCCCCATTCAATGCCCGTCACTTCCCACCACCGCCGTTCGTGCTCGAACGTTCCCTCCGTCTGGGGTATAAAAACTCCTCTCCTTCGGCGAACAGACAAGAGGAGAGGCAGACACACACACAGAGGGCTTCCCCTGGTGCGAAGAGTGAAGAGAAGAAAAGGAGAGGGGAGAGAAGAGACAGGGAGATAGAGAGAGCTCACCAGTAAAAAAAAAAGAAGAGAAGAAGAAGAAGAGGAGAAGAAGAGGCTGGGGGTTTCCCCCTGGTGCACCACCCACCATCGCTAGAGTGAAGAGAAGAAAAGGAGAAGAGAAAAAGAAGAAGAACCGGAGGGGAGGCTCTGGCTCCCCCCTGATGTTCCATCCACCGTCGTCCGCGCGAAGAGAAAGAGAAGAAGAAGAAGAGAAAGGGGTGCCTGCCGCCCTGCCACCACCGTCCATGCAAAGAGAAGCGAGAGAAGAGAAGAAGAGAAGAAAAGGAGAGAAGAGAAGAAGAGAGGAGTGAGGTCTGGGAGGGGAGGGGTCCATGCTCCGTTCCCCTCCCCACTATATTTCCTTTTCTTCTTTCTTTTCCTTCATTTCCTTTTTTTTATCATCGTTACGATGTATTAGCCCCCCCGGGTATTCCTCTTGTGAGAATAGAAATAGAAGGCTTGCAAATATTTTGGTGCCTTCCCAAAAGTGTTTCTTCCGTGTTTGCATTCCTCCGTGCTCCGCTCCTCTTGGAGTTTTCCACCCACTGCCCTTAAGGGTTGCACCCTTAGTTCACCCCCAGGCCCTCAGGACCGGTGCACTAGTTGCATCTTTCGCCCGGCACAGCCCTTGGTCGGCACACCTACTGGCCTGCCCAGCGGCACATAGCCCTTTGGCCTTTGCCCGGTACACCCTCCATATGCCTTCAACGGCACGCCCTTGGCTCACCCGCTCACCGGCACGGCCCCTTTGACCCTTGCCCGGCCACCCCTGCCCTCTTTGCCCGGCACGCCGTATTCCCCTCTAGCGACACGCCCCTGGCAACCCTTCGCCGGCGCGCCCCTGCGGGCCTTCCCCGTCAAGGTTCCAGCACCTCCACCGACACACCCTTAGCCTCCCTAGCCCGGTACACTTCCTAGCCAGCCCTACATGGCCTCTTGTCAATCAATTGTTTTCAATTTTTTTGAGGTGTTATTAAAGGTGTTGCCGCTCCCGGGCACCCACCTACAAGTGTCGGGTTCCGCCACTCCTTGTGGGCGCGTTCCCTTTATCTCCCTTACCATCCGGGTCAAGGGGAGATGCTGTCAAATTTTCGTCAGAATTAAAATAATAGTGATAATAATATAAGAAAAGTAATAATGCCAAAAGAAACAATAAATGAACAAAATAAGCACTAATGCAACGGCTTCGCCGAGATAACCAAAGAACCGCGGAGATTCCGAATAAGGTGAACACCTGCATCTTTATGACGGACTGCCGAACATAACCCCGCACATGACCTGCATGAATAAAAGAAAGCTAAATTGAAACCCCACGCCTGCATTTCATGAATAAAAGGAAATTCATTGCATGCATTCCATGAATAAAATAAAAGAAGACACCTCACATGCGTTCCATGAGAGAGAGAAACCTCCCCCGAACAAACCTTGCCCCGGTTGGCATACAGCCTTAGCAACCCTCAGCCCGGTACACCCCTGGCTTTCCCTGACCGGCACGCTCCTGGCCTGACCTCTCCGGCACAGCCCAGCCAGGCCCCTTGGCCGGCACGCTCCCTGAGTCCCTGTCCGGCACAGCCTTAGCAACCTTTGCCTGGTGCACCCCAACCGGGCCTTGCCCGACACACTCCAGTTCAGCCCCAACCCGGCATGCTTTCCTTGCCTTCGCCGATACGCGCCTCCAGATCCTTCGCCGGCACGCCCCTCTTTGAAACCTTCAGCGACACACCCACCGGTGCCTTCCCCGGTACACCCCCTAACGCCCTTGGCCGGCACACCCGCCATGCCTCTCCGCCGGCACACCCTGCCTTAAAGCCTCCCCCGCACACTCAACCCCGCCTCTTTGAATCCTCCAGCAGCACAGTCCCTGTGCCTCTTCCTCGGTGCACCTCCACCCCAATACCCTTGGTCGGTACACCTGCCCTGGCCTTTCTCCGGTGCACCTCGAACGCCCCAGGTCTTCGCCGGTACACTCCCCCACTCCTTGCCCGGTGCACCTAGCCGCAGTCTCGTCGGCACACTCCCCCACTCCTTGCCCGGTACGCCTTGCCGCAGTCTCGCCGGCACGCTCCCCAGCCCCTTCGCCGGTGCGGTCTTCCACCCTCCTTGCACCCCGCCCAGCACACTGCCAGATTGCACCAACCTGCCCCCTTTGTCCAGGCCAAACCGCACGGACCCTGCCTGGGCTTTGAACATACCCTGCACCGACCATACCTCCAAGACGCTCAGACTTTCGCTCAGCCTGCACAGACCCTCTCCCACCCCTTTTGGCCCATCCTCCCACGCACGCTCCCAACATGACAAATAATAATAATAATAATAATAATAATAAATAAAAAAATAACAGATTCAAAAAATGAATAAATAAATAGTAATAATAATGGAACAAGTAATAATAATAATAAGCTAAATATAGATATATATAAGAAATAAATAAATAATGATTAAAAATAATATAATAATAATAATAATAACAACAACAACAACAACAACAAACTCATTAAAAATAATAAATAGACAAATGGTAATGAAATAAACAAATAATAACAACAAACCCAACAAAAATAATAAATAGACCAATGGTAATGAGATAAACAAATAATAATAACAAACTCAATAAGAGATAACAGACAAACAAATAATAATGGAATAAACAAATAATAATAGAAAATCCACCCCAAAATATATATCTATATAAGAAAAAAAGGGAGAATAATAATAACAACAAGAAATAATAATTAAAATCTAAATAATAATAATAAAAATGACGAGACCTGCCCTATAACCTTGTCTCTCCTCAAGACCCGGTATAAAGGGAATATTAATGCCGCCCATCTAAGTCGAGTTCGGACCTTGGGAACCATCCCGTTACGGCCGAAATCTGACATTGCTCTGGGCCGATAGTTCGTTACACCAGACTCGCTCCCACTGGGATTCGTTTCCGCTCTTCCATTGAAATTGCCGTAAACTCGGCATACATTCGTACGGGTTTATTTCCATTTACGTCGCACCTTCGATACGGACCTTTGTCCGAACATAAAGTGGTCCATGAGTGACCAACAAATCTGAATAGAATGAGAAGGTCCTCGTCATCCCTGGACCCTACGCATGGGAATATCAATAAGGCCTTCACGGGTCACGCTTAGACCTCGGGTCCGTCCCGATTATGATCATCGTCTGGCCCGTATCCTCGGTCTACAGCCTGCCCCCTCTGAATGTATATTGGCTTTGGGCTCTGAGCCCGGGACACTCCCCCGTTGCCCCTCGGCACCAGAGATATTAATGATGCTCACGCGAGTCTTGTTGCGACCGCGGGGGGCCCACCGCAGTATGGTCGCGGCTTGATCTTGCACCGGGTCGACAAACTTATCGATTTCCGACTGCTCTAACCGGGATTTAACTGAACGTTTCCCGTCCCTCTAAACAATGAATGTGTCGCGCCCCAGCATACATATGGTCCGATTTTCCCGTGACGATGACGATTCTCTGAAGCCGGACGCTAGTCCGAACATTAAACGGTCCCCTGAGCGATCGACATGTTATTCTGACTGGGATTTAGCCGAATGTTTCCTATCCCTTGGAACAATAAATTTGCCGTGCCCCGGCATACATATGCTCCAGTTTTTCCCGTGACGATTATGATTTTCTGAAGCCGGACGCTCGTCCGAATATCAAAATGGTCCCTTGAGTGACCGACATATTTCGAATGCTTGCTTCCCTAGACATCGGCCTTTCCGACTGATCCGAGACCGCTATCGGCTTGTTTCTCTCGATATAATTCATGGCCATGAGGCCCTGATTCCCGGCGATTAATCAAGGGTGTTCTCCTCTCCGAGGGGATGTAAATGACGCCGTGACCTTTATGACGCGGCGGGTTTCGGTCCCGACACGAACTACACAATCGCCTGATTAGTTAGATCGCGTGCACCCATGGGCTTCCTCGAAGCCCGAATAAATTGTCACTCTATGACTGGCACGCCCACGCACTTAATAGATGAATAAACCATCCGAATAGACGAATATACATAATAAACGAATGAAAAGTGCGTCCACAGGGGCGTCCGATCAGCCTAGAGAGGACGGGATCCCCTATGCATCCAACTGCCGGTGGGGTTATAGTCTCTCGACCTGATAAGGTACACGTACCACTGCGACCAGCCCTTAAGGTTCGCTGTAGTAGGAGAGATACGGACAAGATCCCGACCGGAGCGAGCCTTGAAATAGGCATAGAACGCATCGGATGGGTAACTCTGGATGTGATAGCATTGACGAAAAAGGAGGAGGGTTGGCTCTACTGACGCCCGCCGGCAGGCGTAGACAAATCCACAGAGGACGGAGTACGAGTTGGGGGTTATCTCCCCCGGGTGCCGCCCGTAATGGTGGAGGACGGACTCGATGAATGGGTGGACCAAAAGGCGGAAGCCCGCCTGGAAGGAAGCAACCGGAACATGATCCATCCAGGAGGAAGGCTCAGTAGGTCGTCATCGACGGTCGGGAAGACGATGTCAATCTCAGGGGGAATCTGAAAGGATTCCCGCAGCCCATGGACCACCCTATAGGCTACTAACGGTGGTGAACTAGGTCGGCTAGCGCCCGCTCCTGAGGTGCTCGGCACACCCCCTCGGTTAGAAGACACTTCTTCAGAAGAAGAGGAGCTGACGCGAAGGTTTCTCCTATGTGGAGGCATGACTACGAGAAACGAGGAACCCGAGGGCAGAAAAAAAGCCTCACCAGATGGGGGAAGAAGACGCCTACGACGAAGCACGAGAACCAGCGAGGTGCAGATGGAGTCTGCCAGGAGACCGCACAAGCAGTTCTTATAAACCACCCACGACGAATCAAGCACTACCCTCGAGGGAAGTAGGCGAAGGGGCGCCTGCTGCTGCGGCGGTATGACTACCGACGCCAGACGTCCGTTCGAAGCCCACACCCCCAGAACGAGACAAGACTCGAGTCATGATTACCAGCGTGGCTTCTACCACTGTCAGAGATGCCTTGCGCGCCAAGCAGGCCCTTGAGGCCACCAACCCCTGTTGTACGAGGGAATCGACTTCGGATCTCACACTCGAGGAAACCCTCTCTCGAACAACTCTCAGCCCCATGCAGAGTGCTCGGCGACTGAGAGTAGGGGGGAAGTGAGGAGGGTAAAATCGGTCTGGCCCAGATGCGGTCCGATAACAACATGCTCATGCCAGATCGCTCTTAATAAATGCGCCCAAGAGGCGTCGGGCATACATGGCCCACCAAAGGGAGGCCCAGCCTAGGAGAGCATCGGATTCTGCAGCGTATAAGCGATACGGCCCAAAGCGCGGATATCGCCGGAAGACCCTCCGACGACTGACCATTGCCCCCACGACGTCGGCCTCGACCTTCTAAACGGGCGAGCACGCCCCATGATCACCGTAAGACTCGCCCCAGATCAGGCGACGAAGGGAAAATCGGTCCCCCAACGGGAAACTCTCGCCACTATAGCGGGGAACGTTACTCCACTATGTGGACCCTTTTCTCTCAAGGGATAAAGCCCTTCGCGCTAGGACAACTCCTATAAGAAGGACATCGACGGAGAAGAGACACACAGTGGATAATTCTACCAAAACCTGGTACGCAAGAGATTAGAGCTACTAGCCTACTACACTACGAGAGGGAAGCGCCAACGATCTGTGCTGAAAGGGAAATTCTCCTTCGACGACCTTACCACCCAGCGAGCACTGGGAGTGGCGAGCACTCGTTCTGAGGATCTACACGGCCCTTCAGCCCTCAACTGCGATTCCCCCCCCCCCTCTCTCTCTCTAGCTCTTCTCTATACTTCATTAATCTATTACCGACTTAAACATCGGAGGGTTGTCCCCTGGGGTAACACCCGGGACTCCTTTTGACGTCCTTCTGGTTTCTGGTGTTTGCAGGCCTCCACGGGTGCGAGACGACTTCCCCAATAAATAAATAGAGAAGGTGGTACGTGGCCTAGGAACTATTTTCCTACCGCTACAGGGGGTATACTCTCCTTACAAATGGACTAAGATATAATGTGTTTATAATAGTAGATCTCTCTCCACTCAACATTTTAAGGTTTTGAGTTGGATGACTTAATCCAATAAATTTTAATAAAATATTAAAGCCTATGGTTATGATCTAGGTCATGCATCCCGTGTGTTATAGTCCACGTGACAGAGTCTCGATCGATTTGCACGTGAAGGGACGTGTTAAAATAGTCTCGTATTGAAAATATGCTAAAATATAACGTGCTTATAATAGTGGAGCCCTCTCCACTCAACACTTTAAAATTTTGAGTTTGATGACCAAATCTAATAAGATTTTAGTTGAGAGGACTCCACTATTATAAACACATTATATTTTATCTCATTTTCAATACGAGACTAGAATAGTGCTTATAATAGTGGAGCTCTCTCATATTAAAATTTATTAGATTTAGTCATCCAACTTAAAATTTTAAGATGTTGAATAGAGAATGCTCCATTATTATAAGCACATTATATTTTTAACATATTTTTAATACGAAACTATTTTAACACGTCGTCTCACATCAAATTCCGCACCCCGATGCCTGCCAAATAGCCGGCATCTGCCTTCGCCTTGTCCTGATTCTGCGCCGCGTACGTGAACCCGAACGAGCCGATGATGGCCCCGGCCTTCCCCGACGCCGCTGAGATGCCGTGGCAGGTGGACCTCAGCCTCGCGGGGAAGATCTCCGGTGGCATGACGAAGGTGGGTGCTATTGGGCCCAAAGTTGACGAAGAATAAGGTAAGCCGATGCGGTGGGACGGAAGCGTCCAATGGTGGTAGGGGATGGCGAGGGCCAGCATCTTTCATCACACCTCATGTTGTAGGTCACGTGGGGCTCACCAGTAAAATGTCAAGAATTCCACTCCTTCCATCACATATGGACCAGTTCTTTTTTTTTTTAATGCTTTGGGCCACGGGGGCCTCCCTCTTTCCCGCATAGATGAGACGAAGGTGTAAAACGAAACACGTGGCTCGGTTCCATGACATCACGAAAAACAGATCTTGGTGGTCCCATTTGAAGAGACAAGAAGGGGAACTCCCTACATAAGATAATAGACCTGTAAACGGATCGGATAGTGTGATATTCGAATTTGTATTTGATTAATAATCAAATTATCTGATTAATAATCGAATTATTCGTCAGATACTTTATTCGGATAAAATCGGATAAATACGAATTCGAATTCGGATCGAATTTTAAATGGATAATTAGTAGGCCTACTTAGGGGTGAGTTATGTTAGTCGTGTGAGAGCATCGTATATTATTTTCTAAAAAAAAGATTTGGGAGATGTTATCAAAAGATTAGACTTCATCCTAAAAAATAAGAGATAATTAACTTGCCAAGTGAGTATAAGTGAATTTCTTATTTTTAAATTATATTTTGAGACAAGAAAAGATTAAAAAATATAATCAAACAATATATTAAGATTTAAGTTAATTATATATAGAATATGTGTATCATTAGCTTCATATTCGGTCGGATAATATCCGACACGGATATCTCAATATTTAAATTTATATCCGATTAATAATCGAATATCTGATATCCGATTAAATTATCCGTCAGATATTTTATTCGAATAATTATCTGATTAAACGAATACGAATTCGAATTCGATTCAAATTTTAAACAGTAATTGCCAGACTTACAAGTGTGTGTGTGTGTGAGAGAGAGAGAGAGAGAGAGAGAGAGCATAAATTTTAGAAAGCGAAAAAATAAGAAATTGTCGAGAAAAGGAAATCTGGGCCTTCTCCTACCATTGGATTTGGAAATGAAGTTTGGAAGAAAAGGGAAGAAAAGATATAATTTTCTTTCTCTGAAGCGAGAGATGATGTTGGGATCCGGGAGTTCTTATTTGCGGTTCCACCATATTGCCTATTATTCAGCTTGAGGAAACAGAAACTTACGTAGGCAAAAGGTTAATATGTAATGCAGTAGAAGCACTAATAATAATTTTAATAGCAAAAATAACAACTCCCCACAAACTATTATTAAACACGCCAGACAATCTATTAGAATTAAAAAAACATATTCTTGAATTAAAAAATATGAAGCTTAGATTTAATCGTTGCGTTATTTAATTTTCAAATAAAATGGTGAAAAAATGTGAAAAATTAAGCATGCGGTAATGTTACTATATAAAATATAACTAAAAACAAAGCAACTGGGATATAATGCTTTAGTAAAGACGGAAGGAAGGGGTCCCCCTTATGATTATGTGAGAAGAATAATGGCGTAGCGGAGATGTTTTTTACCTTCAAAAGTGACCTTGGTTATCTCAAACGGAGACTGCACAGTCATGGAAAATTAAGTAGTGAGGTGACTCGTGAAGGCACCGAGCCTTATCGGGATCTACCGGGGTAAACGTCGCCCGAAGCTCAGCAACAATTCCATTTATTTTATTTCATGTTCTCAAGATGTCTTCAACGTGATCTGTCGTGGACATATTCAAAACTCAAGAGCCCTAGTGTTACCAGAAAAATCGAAAGCAGGAGGCACCATGCGGTGAGGGCGACAACACCACTAACAAAAACTTCCTTATATCGTTCTCGTCGTGACATCTCGGGCCGGAAGCTTTCGTTCTCGCCATCTTTCTTTCTCGCCATGACATCTCGAGCCGGAAGCTGTTATCGAAAGCTGTTAGCTTTCGTTCTCACTTGTTAGCTTTCGTTCTCCCCATGACGTCTCGTCTTTACGGGGATACTTCGTCATCTATTTACAGATAGAAAGAGTTTGACGTACAATACTCAACCCTGATCAGAACATATGTTGCTTGTGGGACTACAGATTACTAAGTTGTATATCAGTTAAGGGAGGTCCCCGGCATTCTCTGATCGCCCTGCCCGTGAGGGCAACACCAAACTAAAAGAAACTAGTTGATAGAGCACACCAAGAATACTAACGTCAAACTTAATTAGAACCACCTCTCCCAATTGCCTACGAATCTGAGACTTGCCATACTTAAGAGAATGCGAGAGTACGTACACCGAGGCCAGACGACCCCATATGCATGAATCTTTAGTGCATTAATTCATTAGCAATTGATCAGCCATCATAGGTTAGAAGGAAGGTTGTCAATAGGTCAGGTCAATCCGATAAATTCGCGGGCTTGATCTAATTTCGAGTCAGGTCCCTGTCAATTTTTAGTCAGGTTTAAAATCTCGACCCGACTAAATCCACGGGTCGAGCTCGGACTTTGAGTTCGGCTCGCAGGCCGACCCAACTCGTTCTCTTTTTTTGTTCTCACTTCAAACTTTAAAAATTATTTAATTAAAATTATCTTATTTTAATTAATTAGAAAATTTAAAATAATCTTTTTCACACAAATTATATAATTAACATCAAAATTTTAATTAATTTAATTAGTAAGAAATTTTATAATATTAAATATATTAAATATATTATTTTTATTTTTTATTTTAGTTGTCCGACCGAGTCAGATCTTAGTCGAAATTTATAAATTTTTAATAGTGCCAAACCCAACCCCGTCAACTCTGTATAACTCGAGTTCAGATAAAACTCAAATTTTAATATTAATAAATCAATCTCAGATCAGGTCAACCTAAATTCGACCTGAATTGATAACCCTAGTTAGTAACTATATATATATATATATATATATATATATCCAGATATATATACCATCGTTAATTGCAACCTTTGCATCACCATTGGACAAAAGAAAACTGACACAGATCCGACCATACAGGTCATATATATATAAGATTAAGAAGCAAGAAGAGTTGATCGATCCACATTATTCACTCATGCCACATCATCCAAAGTTGATATAATTCAAATGATATGCGGTGTGTATGGTTCAAAAGTTTAGCTCATATTCAGAGGGTACTATCAATGATTATAGGGTGTTCGGAGTAATTTTTTTCTTAAGATTATTTATCTTTTAAAAAATATTTCACTGTGATTTTTATCATGATTTTTAAATTTATAAAATGTAGCTTTTGACATATTTAGTAAAATCTAAATAATATTTAAGAGAATATAGGGTTTCCTTATTAGGAGGTGGTTGAAGAGAGAGAGAAATTATTATGGGAGGGAGAGAAAGAGAGGTGACGTACGTGTGTGAGAGAGAAAGCTGGTTATGAGAGAGAGAGTTCTTTTTAAAAAAAATAAAGAAAGAGTTATTTTTTATTTAGAGAAGTTTAACGAAGAATTAACTCCCTCCTTAAAATTGAGGAAAGGAATATCAAACAAGATTAGAGAGTTTCGTACTCTTATTTTTAAATTTGAGAGAAAAAAGAGAGAAAAAATAACAACCGAACACCCTATTAGAGATGGTAATTAAATTTTCCCACGGTGTCATCTCATAAACAAGTATACCCAGTGGCGGAGCCATAAATATTTGAAAGGGGGGGTAAAATATAATTACTATAATAAAAATTATTTATTTTCATTCGAGTAGAAGACATTTTACAAGTGCGTTGTTCACGACGGATCTTCATATTCTGAAAACGTTACATTATTGTCTCATTGTCAATACTCTCGAATGCCTCCTTCTCAATATATGTCACAAAAATATCGTTCATCTATTGATCATCACAAAAATTATTTCAGCTTCAAAATCAGGTGCAATGTTTCCGACGAATGGGAGCTGACTTTGTATTATATACTCGAGATAATGAATCACAAATATGAACAACTGAGAGGGAGAACCAGGTTAAGCTACTGAGACATGTAAAATCCCCGTGATTGAAAATACACGAAACAAGAATTAAAAAGAAAGACAAAATCAAAGTCCTGAATGAAATGTCTTCCCCAGGTAAAATCCCATGGTAAAGCCCTACGGTTCCAGCAAAAGTCATCAAATAGATAACAAGAGAACTGAGTAAGGGAGAAAATTCACCGTATTGACATAGAAGCTCCTCAGAGTGGAGTGGGGTGTAGGGGGGGCGGACGTGCGGATCGGAGAGACCTTCTACTACCCTGCAAATTAACCCTGTGCATAGCCCGATAGTCTTTTTTTATTTATGTTTAACCATCAAAAAATAACCCTATATAGCTACAGACAAAGTTTCTCAGCCACAGCCGCAATACCTTTTTACGGTTCTATTGTACTACTTTTATCCTCTTTACCTCTTTTAGGTTTCTATCTTATAAAAGAAAATTTCCATCGTCGATTTACGGTTAAACAACCAATCAATGAATGTGAGTGATAAATATCCACCATCAATAGATATTTTAACTTAATCGTAAAATCTAGATATCCACCATCGATAGACATCTAATAGGTCCAAAAAACCCAACATGAGGTGGGGGGCAAATGGAGAGAGAGAGAGAGAGAGATTTATCCAAAGTCAAGGGGGGGCAATTGCCCCCCTTGCTCCGCCACTGAGTATACCATCGTCATTGTCGTTATCACATTCTTATCTTATTTACGTAGATGTAATTTATTACACAAATCATAATCAAATGTTATAATTTACTTAAAACTTTGTTTATAATTACATATAGAAATTAATGTCATGCCCTTTCTTATTTTGTCAAATTATTTTCGTTTAGATCGTCTCCAAGTCCATTAATTTGTCATCCTCCATTGAATTTGAGTATATTTTCTAACCAGGGCTGAAATTGGAGCACTATAATCGACGTCTTCAAATCATCTAATCTATTTTTACTAAACTTAACACCCATTGGAGTTATATCCATTTTTTTTTGTATGTACCTTCATTCCATATCTTATCTTTTCTACTCGTCTCGTCTCGCATATTCATGTTAACACCCTTACTTCTAATATGCATATCTTTTGTGTATATTTTTTTAATTAACATTCAATCATATAAAACATGGTAGATCTTCTATGTGTTTTCTCTTTCATTTTAAAAAAAAATTGTTGACCATAATTATAATATATAATAAAATAGAATTAGCAAGAGAGAAACTGAAACGTTAAAAAAGAGGAACAGCCAATATTCTAACTAATTTCTAAGCAATGCCACACCCACATATAAAAGAAGTCTGCATGGATGTGTCATCGTTGAATCCAACTACAAGTACAAAAAGGAATTAACGAAACTCGTCACAACTAACCTTAATTAGGATGTGGCAAATGACCCGAAGAAGGTTAACACAAGAGGGGTCGATGCGATGACTAGGTCTGATGGGGTCTCTAGCTATAATTAGAGGAAGGACCTTAAAAAGAACGGGCTGGAGATAAAGGGACTGGCCAGTTTCAAGGTTTGACTGCCAACTTGACTAAGTGCTTCGACGGATTGACCCCATGTAACACGAGTCACTCTGGATGCAGCCCAACACACTCCTTATGTAGATCCTCCGATAAGTGAAAGATATTATATTTTTTTATTTCCTTTCTATGAGTTTATGGACTGTTTTTTATTTTTATGAATTAATTTTCACTCTTAAAAATAGATTATTTATCACTCCTATGAACAATTTTTCACTAATATATAATATTTTTCACTTTGATTGAAGTTTCTTAAACAAACATGGGTTTACGTGCCATGTTCATCGGGTTACAAGCCATTGTTATATTGAAGACACAATGTGAATCAATAAAATAGGAGTTTGCAGACTTGATGGGTGTGTGCAACGAGCCATTCTCAAGATAGATTTGCCTATCCAACTTATACACTTACTAGCAATTGAGCACTGTATTTCAATAAAGACCCACTAAATAGAAACTTATGAATGACCGTGACATTCTCCTAATACCAACGTGGGGAAATGATCAAGATTTAATCTTTCTAGACTCTAGTCTAAGACATTGTTTAATATGCTCATTGGATTTTTTTATTATTGATAATTGTATTATCTATTTTTACTAAGAATTTTATTAATTTTGACATTTGTTGATGGGCAAAAAGTAGCGCCCGAAATATACCGCGATTGTGGGTAAACAAAATGCCTACGGAATGCACTGCCATAAGGTCGACCCGACCGACCCAGCAGTAAAGAAATACCACAAGAGGTCCGAATGGCTGAGGCCACAAGCATATGCATGTCCATGTGACATCAACCAGCGTCCAGATGGACGAATGAAAAATGCAGGAAGCCGAGGCTATCCTCAACAAATACGCCACTGAAGACTTGTCTCTAGAGGCTTAGCCGCGAAGAATACAATGGCAGGCTCAAGACGCCCGAAGAAAATAGTTACGAACCTCCTAATTCGCGCCCCAACGAGCGAATCAAACCCACAGTCAAGGGAATACAAATCATTCCTAGCAGCATCCCCTTTAGATCGGGTCACAAAAGCCCGGAAACAAAAAAGGAAAGAAGGAGGAGAAGAGTGGGCCAACTAGCAGGTCATCGTTCCCATCCGGCAGCCCCTCAACCTACTGAACCGACAGGCTAAGCCTGAACTAGCAGGCCAAGCCCTAATCGGCGGGACAAGGTCCAAACCGACATATTCAAACCCTCATACAGCAGGCCACCGCACCATCCGGCAGGTTAGCTAGGAGCCTCATCCGACAGGGCCAGAGCCCCTTGAACCGGCAGGGCGACAGCTTCTTGAATCGGCAAGGTCTTGACTCTTTGATCTGGCAGCCCCTTATGGGCGGTAAAATGGCAGGCCCCCAATGCCTCCAACCGGCAATGCCCTGCCAGGGCCATCCGGCAGCCCTGCCCGATCCGGCGGCAATGGTGTAGACGCCTAATTTGGGGACATCCTGCGGAGATCGTCATATTAGTAACACTATCGTTTTACTTGGAATAATCGATGTTTTATACTTTTAAGTCCAACCCAACACTCACTATATATTGGGCCTAACTCGAACGTTTGGGTGATAAGGGCCCATGGGGTTGGCTGGGCGGTCGAGGTTTTGGTCGCCCAGGTCTAGTAGATGGCCAGGTGTCTGGCCACCTTCACTCTGTGAATGACCAATGGTTTGGTTGTCCTCCTGCAACTGCTGGTCAAAGAAACGTGCCACATTCTTCCACCACACCTCGCACGAGCACCAGCCTCGTCGCCCACATCCGGCCACATGAAGTTGGAGGCTTCTAGAAGGAGGCCCAAATGAAAAAACTTCCGAAAGTGGGAGTTCGGAAGGAGGGAAATTGAAAGGGAGAGTTCACATAATTGGGAGAAGAGACCCAGGAACTGGAGGACACGAACAGAGAGTTCAAGTTAGGAGGAGTCGAGGAGTTCAAAGATCCAATCTCCGAACACACACATGTATATTCATTCAGAAAAGATCAAAATGTCTACAAATAGATACAATGAGCTCAAGATGTACTCTAAAGATCGAAACAAAAATAATCTATCAAGTGTAAAGCTCCCCCTTCTCTCGATGATTTGCTTCCTCTTGATATTGTAGACGGATGATCACGATTTCAGCATCAACTCGTTCCTTTCTCCAATACGCTCCTCTTTTTCTTCTTTCACGAGCTCCAGAAATGTCTTGAAGTAGATGAAATCCCCTTCTCTTCTTCTCCTTCTTCCCTTCTTCCCTTTCTTCTCCTACAAGATAGAAAATGTCAGCACATTAGGGTTTCTTTTCTAAAATTCGGAATAGATGTATACATGTAGCTTAGAGTGGTCAAATGACCCATCTACCCCTTCTAGAACATGTTAAAAATAACCTCATAGGTGAAGGAACCATTTATGGGCACATTGGTAATATTTTCAAAGCTAAACAATGAGTTTTAGGCATTTTTGTAAAGCCTGTCCGGGAAGGGTCGACCCTATGGGTCGACCCCTATGCTTTCTATGCTCAGGACACCCCATACAGTAGTCTGGTGAGAAGGGGTCGACCCCTGTGCAATTTTCTGCACAGAACACCTAGTCCAAAAATCTGGACAAAGGGGTTCGACCCATAGGGTCGATGTAACGACCCAGAGCTCCGGATACCGATATACTGATAACATCGATACACCGATACCAAGAATTGGGGAAGCCACCCAAGAGGCTGATGAGGCCCCTGAAGGGTTAAAGGAGTTTGCTGAGGAGTTGCATAACGAATTGAGACCGTAGGCGCGCAATATTAATTAGGACAACAACTAATAAATAAGTGCGGAAGTAATTTAAAATATCAGAGTGGTAAAATATATACAATAGTCCATATTTACAAATAACAGAGGTCCACTGTACAACTACACGGGACATACCCCGGCTCAAAAGAACAAAAAAGACAAACCGACAGGAGCTGGCACTCTAACGACGGTCGGCACAACCACGAGAAGGATAGGTGGACGACTGGGGTGGCTCACCTGAAAGGAGAAAGGGTGAGTCACAGCCAGACTCAGTAGGGGTCACGCGGATCCCTACCTCACATTAAACAAGCAAGCAGGTAAATATAAAAACAATTAGAGCATGCATTTAAACAATAACCAGGCAGATGCACGATTTAATAAATAAATAATAACGACAGGAAATAGCGTCAGGAGCTAAATCTACCAATAGAATAAACCACTGCTAACCAAGTGAAGTGAGAGACGGAACAACCCACTAGAAGAACAAGACCAGATGCGTCCTCCGACGACTTACACTGCGTCTCGGCAACTCGCAAGTCTGGAACGTGACAAGCGAGAGGCGTAACAGGACCAAACCAAGTACTAGTCAGAGCAACACTCGTCAGTGTCAGTCCAAGTCTCCGACCACGTGTGCACACACTGACTCCTGCCTAGAGCCAGGCCTCTAGCTAGATCCCCCCCCCCCCCCCGGTTGGACGTAACGGTAACCGCAGGGTCCCACGGTAACTAGCTTACAAACCGTTCATTGGGAACACCCCTCCACCTCTCCAGGGTGGGACGATACGCTCAGTCGCTGGGCTACGACTAGTGATTCTATCACAAGGAAAAAGAAAGTAATTCCATCGGGATCTAATAACAAGCCATCGTTCATAAAACAACTTAAACATGGCATATATATATCGTGGAATGCATTAGAAATTGACCATGCATGCTTTTAAAAACTAGGGGAATGTAACGGTCTAGGTCTGCCGCGTCACATGGTGTGACGGTCGGGGAAGGGTGCGCTACAGGTCGGTGACGCGTCCCTGGCGGGCCGTCAGGTCCAGGCTGTAACGCGCCAAGACAGGGGCGTTACGCGAACATAACGCGCCTCCCCTGAGCCGTTACGCCACGCGAAGATATAAAAATTAGAGTTTTTCTAACGTTCAGACAGGGTGTGACGCACGCCAAGAGGCGCGTCACGGAGCCCTGACGGTCGCCCAACGGACCGTCAGGCCAACCGCCTTACCAGGTCAACTATAGTCAAATGAAATGTAACGGTCGTGGGCTCGACCGTTACACACACTGTGACACACCTACTTAGGTCCGTCACAGTACTGTAACGCGTCCCATGAGGGCCGTTACCAATGTGACGGCTCCTGGTAGGACCGTCACACCGCCTGGGTTACGGACGGGTTAGGTTCAAAACCGAACTCCCTCCCGGTCGAGCCGGATCGACGGGAAAACATGGAAAAGCTGTAAAACCTGCCAAACCACAACATTCTACAACTAAGCATGCCATTGAAATTTAAAAACAACGCCTATAACAATTAATTTCATGAAATTAAGCATAAATAGGCTAACATGGAGTTTTGCATGGGAAAAGAGGAAACGGCCGTGCATGTGCGTGCATGTGGCGTCAAAATGATCCTAGCGACGCAGGGATTCCATCCTCCTACCTCGATCGCGACGAAGACGACGATTCGGTGCCGAACGGACGAAGGGACGCCGCGGCCACACTTGGCCCCACATGCCTCCACGTATCGCAGATCGAGACAAAGCTGGCGTCCACGCGATCCTCGCGTCGAGCCCGTCCCGTCGGTACCTCCCGTGCCTCGATCGGGGCCCGTCCGAACCGAATCCGAGAGAGAGGGAGAGGAGAGATCGTGAGAGGGAGAGAGGAAGAGAGAGAACGAGTGAGGGAGAGAGAGAGTTCGATGGGGGAGAGAGAGAGAGAGAGAGAGAGAGAGAGAGAGATATATATATATATATATATATATATATATATATATTATTATTTTGAAAAATTAACTCTAATTGCCATAAATCTTAAACAAATTCCAATAAATGCCAAACGAACGTCTAAAAATCCGCAAAAATAGCCAAAACGATCAGGACAAAGCCTAGATCCAAACTGCTACGAATCCGCTAAGGCACGAGCGCTACAGTCCCTCCCTCCTTAAAGAAATTTCATCCTCGAAATTTAAACAGAAGGCGAAAGGAGGCAACTGCAAAATTAAAGAATACCTTGGAAATAAAAGGCTGGCTTCCCGTGTGACATAAAATAGACTCGCTTGTATCTGCAGTCAACCACGGCACCATACAATTCCAGCCAGTCCATGCGTAGAATAGCGTCATATTCAGCCAATTTCAATGCATAAAGCTTCACATGCATCTGCCGATTGCTGACGACAATAGGGGAATCTTTCAGGCACACCGGAGTGGACATGAAATCTCCAGAGGGTAACTCCACGAGCAAATTACAGGACACTTCGGTCATCGACTCCCCAATGCAAGTAAGAAAATCCTCGGACACAAAAGAATGAGTTGCACCAGAATCGAAAAGAACATGAGCTGGACGACCAAAAATCGAAACCGTACCTTCTACCAGATTAGCTGCCACAGCTTCTACACTGGTGATGTGAGTGACCCTGCCTCTCGGAGGACGGTCGGCTACAGAAGATTGCTGGGAAGGAACTGGAGTAGGTAGATAAGACGGCTGAGGTTGAGGCGGCGGAGGAAGACGAAACTGAGGCAGCTGCGGCTGGGTAAACTACGAGAACTGCACCGATTTCGGCTTTAGCGGACAGTCTCGGACTACGTGACCCGGCTGATCACAGCGGTAACAGACGATCGGCAAAGGACACGGCACGCCTGGATGACTGCCACCACACCTCGGACACGGACGCTGCTGACTACCGAAAAAATCTTGGCGCGGTCGAACAGAAGGAACGAACATCTGACTTGAATCGGAAGGCGCCGAATGCTGAAACTTCCTCTTCGATTTCTTATTCTTCAATTTTCAGAAATGGGAATCAGAAGGAGAAGAGACACCGCTGACAGCAGGAACGACAGAAAGAAATCCTGGGACAGACGGCTGATAAGTCGGCTGAAACTGCACAGTCGGCTGCACCATTCTGGCCTGAGAAAGCCCTCGAGTCCTCGCCATTTCCATCTCCACAGCAACAGTAGCCTGGTACGCTGAATCCAACTCAGACACTCGGGTAGCGAACAACGGCAGGCTCAATTTCGCTTTCAGTCCGCGCAGAAACTGCTGAGTCTTCATAACTTCATCAGCAAAAATATGGGGCGCGTACCTGCCCAATTCGATGAACTTCTCTCGGTACTGCAATACAGTCATATCACCTTGCGTCAGCTCTAGAAATTGGTACATCTTCGCTAACTTGAGGCAGACCGGAGTGTAAGCACGCTCGAAAGCAGCAACGAACTTTGCCCAGGTGATTTGCCGAAGCGGATGGGAACGGAAGGCAACCACCCACTCTGTAGTCCACCACGTGTGTGACGACCCAGAGCTCTAGATATCGATATACCGATAACATCAATACACCGATACCGAGAACTGGGGAAGCCACCCAAGAGACTGATGAGGCCCATGAAGGGTTAAAGGAGTTTGCTGAGGAGTTGCATAACGAATTGAGACCGCAGGCGCGCAATATTAATTAGGACAGTAATTAATAAATAAGTGCGGAAGCAATTTAAAATATCAGAGTGGTAAAATATATACAATAGTCCAGATTTACAAATAACAGAGGTCCACTATACAACTACACGGGACATACCCCGGCTCAAAAGAACAAAAAAAGACAAACCGACAGGAGCTGGCACTCTAACGACGGTTGGCTCAACCACGAGAAGGACCGGCGGACGACTGGGGCGGCTCACCTGAAAGGAGAAAGGGTGAGTCACAGCCAGACTCAGTAGGGGTCACGCGGATCCCTACCTCACACTAAACAAGCAAGCAGGTAAATATAAAAGTAATTAGAGCATGCATTTAAACAATAACCAGGCAGATGCACGATTTAATAATTAAATAATAATGACAGGAAATAGCGTCAGGAGCTAAATCTACCAATAGAATAAACCACTGTTAACCAAGTGAAGTGAGAGACGGAACAACCCACTATAAGAATAAGACCAGATACGTCCTCTGACGACTTACACTACGTCTCGGCAACTCGCAAGTCTGTAACGTGACAAGCGAGAGGCGTAACAAGACCAAACCAAGTACTACTCAGAGCAACACTCGTCAGTGTCAGTTCAAGCCTCCGACCACGTGTGCACACACTGACTCCTGCCTAGAGCCAGGCCTCTAGCTAGTCCCCCCCCCCCCCCGTTGGACGCAACGGTAACCGCAGGGGCCCACGATAACTAGCTTACAAACCGTTCATTGGGAACATCCCTCCACCTCTCCCAGGTGGGACGACATGCTCAGTCGCTGGGCTACGACTAGTGGTTCCATCACAAGGAAAGAGAAAGTAATTCCATCGGGATCTAATAACAAGCCATCGTTCATAAAACAACTGAAACATGGCATATATATATTGTGGAATGCATTAGAAATTGACCATGCATGCTTTTAAAAACTAGGGGAATGTAACGGTCTAGGTCTGCCGCGTCACAGGTTGTGACGGTCGGGGAAGGGTGCGCTACAGGTCGGTGACGCGTCCCTGGCGGGCCGTCAGGTCCAGGCTGTAACGCGCCAGGACAGGGGCGTTACGCGAACGTAACGCGCCTCCCCTGAGCCGTTACGCCACGCGAAGCTATAAAAATTAGAGTTTTTCTAACGTTCAGACAGGGTGTGACGCACGCCAAGAGGCGCGTCACGGAGCCCTGCCGGTCGCCCAACGGACCGTCAGGCCAACCGCCTTACCCGGTCAACTATAGTCAAATGAAATGTAACGGTCGTGGGCTCGACCGTTACACACACTGTGACGCACCTACTTCGGTCCATCACAGTACTGTAACGCGTCCCATGAGGGCCGTTACCAATGTGACGGCTCTTGGTAGGACCGTCACACCGCCTGGGTTACGGACGGGTTAGGTTCAAAACCAAACTCCCTCCCGGTCGAGCCGGATCGACGGGAAAACATGGAAAAGCTGTAAAACCTGCCAAACCACAACATTCTACAACTAAGCATGCCATTGAAATTTAAAAAACAACGCCTATAACAATTAATTTCACAAAATTCAGCATAAATAGGCTAACATGGAGTTTTGCACGGGAAACGAGGAAAACGGCCGTGCATGTGCGTACATGTGGTGTCAAAATGATCCTAGCAACGCAGGGATTCCATCCCCCTTCCTCGATCGCGACGAAGATGGCGATTCGGTGCCGAACGGATGAAGGGACGCCGCGGCTACACTTGGCCCCACACGCCTCCACGTATCGCGGATCGAGACAAAGCTGGCGTCCACGCGATCCTCGCGTCGAGCCCGTCCCGTCGGTACCTCCCGTGCCTCGATCGGGGCCCGTCTGTTGTGTAGTGGACAGCGGATCTAGAGGGGAGGGGTGAATAGATCTGCCCCTCTTTTCGCAATGTAACCCTTTATATAGCTAGATGAGATAAATTACAGCGGAATATAACTAGCTAAACGAAGAACACAGTGATTTACTTAACAAGATGATTATGCAATATAAATATTGAACCTAAGCATGCATCTAACACAAAGCAATCGCACAAGCAAACCACAACACACGAGATTCTAAGGTGGTTCGGACTGAATCTCCAGTCCTACGTCCACCCCTCACCAAATCCGGTGAGGCTCCACTAGTGCCACGCACTGAACCGCAAATCGGAAAGACCACCGATTACCTTCCTACTAACCGCCGGTAGGGACGTCAACACCGCAGATCGGACAGCTTCTGATTGCCTTCCTACTAACCACCGGTAGGGACGATCTTCAGTTCCAAATGTTTGAATGAAAGGGAAAAGAACAAGATATGAAAATACTCAAACAAGATATGAAATATGTTCAAAGAGAAAAGATCTTGTCTGAGTTTGCTGGAGCTTGAAACTGATGATTCACTTGGCTTGGAGTTGATCTCCTCTTGAAGTAGCTTGAATCACTTGGAGATATGATGAAGAACTTCTTCCCGGAGTACTATTCACAGCTACAGTACTTCGAACTCCTTTCCCTTGAAAACACACCCTTGCAGCTTCTATGGATCACCTTGAGATGAGGAAGAGGAAGATGATTGCAGCTTTTTCTTCACTTGGCTTGAAGTTGATTTCCTCTTGAAGTAGCTTCAATCACTTGAAGATTTGATGAAGAACTTCTTCCCGGAGTAGCTTGATTTCCTTCTTGAAACACCCTCCTTGTGGCTTCCTTTGATCACCCTTCTTATCCTTGAGTGCTTCTAGCTTTGGTGGAGGTTGCTTGCTTCAGATCTCACCTTGAAACACCTTGGATGGATGAAGAACTCCAGCCCGAAGTACTGTTCACGGAGGTGCTACAGTACCTCGAAAATGGCCTCCCTTGATCTCTCTTGAAGCCTTGAAGCATAAGGGTTTCCAACCCTCTTGTGTTGATTTTATAGACCTTGAATGGTCTATAGACAAGCCTCAGACCAGATCCACAATTTGTGGGTGTTTAGGTGACTTTTGGATTAAACAAATCCATGTTGAATGGCCCTTTTTGAAGTTGGAAATAAAGTCAACATTGAAGGCTCGGGGCTGACGGTCGACCTGCAGCTCCTGGCGGTCGACCGCTACTGTAAAACTTGCATTCGGGTGATCCCTGGGAATTTCGGTCGACCGCCACTGGCTGGTGGTCGACCGCCAGCTGAAAGACTGCAGACTGGCGGATGCTGGCTGGGGCGGTCGACCGCCCCTGTGCTGGCGGTCGACCGCCAGCTGGGCTGAATCCGGGCTTGCCCGGGTCGGTCCTTATCTGCTTCAGCTCCGTCGTTCAACTCCATTAGCAGCCCGTGCATGTTTGTGGCATCGCCCATGACAGTCTTGAAGATTTTATTATTGAGTCTTCAATCAAATTTTTGTTCCGGGGGCTCCGCCCCCGGAAACCCCCGCAACATTGAGCTTTCACTTGTCCATTCATTTGCATATCTGTCATGAACACAACAGCACATATGTCAGTCATATAAGAGTGACAAACAACAATGACTAATCGTGTTTAGCCATTATCAAAACCAAGAATACCACAGAATGCATATGACCATAGAATGATGTCGAATGACCCAAGTGACCACAGAATGACTCAAATGACTTCAGGGACACAACACCGTCCGGACCGAATCCGAGAGAGAGGGAGAGGAGAGATCGTGAGAGGGAGAGAGGAAGAGAGAGAACGAGTGAGGGAGAGAGAGAGTTCGATGGGGGAGAGAGAGAAATATATATATATATATATATATATATATATATATATATATATATATATTATTATTTTGAAAAATTAACTCTAATTGCCATAAATCTTAAATAAATTCCAATAAATACCGAACGAACGCCTAAAAATCCACAAAAATAGCCAAAACGATCAGGACAAAGCCTAGATCCGAACTGCTACGAATTCGCTAAGGCACGAGCGCTACAGTCCCTCCCTCCTTAAAGAAATTTCGTCCTCAAAATTTAAACAGAAGGCGAAAGGAGGCAACTGCGAAATTAAAGCATACCTTGGAAATAAAAGGATGGCTTCCCGCGTGGCATAAAATAGGCTCGCTTGTATCTGTAGTCAACCACTGCACCATACAATTCCAGCCAGTCCATGCCTAGAATAGCGTCATATTCGGCCAATTTCAATGCATAAAGCTTCACAGGCATCTGCCGATTGCTGATGACAATAGGGGAATCTTCTAGGCACATCGGAGTGGACATGAAATCTCCAGAGGGTAACTCCACGAGCAAATTACAGGACACTTCGGTCATCGGCTCCCCAATGCAAGCAAGAAAATCTTCGGACACAAAAGAATGAGTTGCACCAGAATCGAAAAGAACATGAGCTGGACGACAGAAAATCGAAACCGTACCTTCTACCAGATTAGCTGCCACAGCTTCTACACGGGTGATGTGAGTGACCCTGCCTCTCAGAGGACGGCCGGCTGTAGAAGATTGCTGGGAAGGAACTGGAGCAGGTAGATAAGACGGCTGAGGTGGAGGCGGCGGAGGAAGATGAAACTGAGGCTGCTGCGGCTGGGTAAACTACGAGAACTGCACCGGTTTCGGCTTCAGCGAATAGTCTCGGACTACGTGACCCGACTGATCACAGCGGTAACAGACGATCGGCAAAGAACACGGCACGCCTGGATGACTGCCACCACACCTCGGACACGGACGCTGCTGACTACCGGAAAAATCTTGGCGCGGTCGAACAGAAGGAACGGACAGCTGACTTGAATCGGAAGGCGCCGAATGCTCAAACTTCCTCTTCGATTTCTTATTCTTGAATTGCCGGAAACAAGAATCAGAAGGAGAAGAGACACCGCTGACAGCAGGAACGGCAGAAGGAAATCCTGGGACAGACGGCTGGTAAGTCGGCTAAAACTGCACAGTCGGCTGCACCATTCTGGCCTGAGAGAGCCCTCGAGTCCTCGCCATTTCCATCTCCACTGCAACAGCAGACTGGTACGCTGAATCCAACTCAGACACTCGGGTAGCGAACAACGGCAGGCTCATTTCCGCTTTCAGTCCGCGCAGAAACTACTGAGTCTTCATAGCTTCATCAGCAAAAATATGGGGGGCGTACCTGCCCAATTCGATGAACTTATCTCGGCACTGCAACACAGTCATGTCACCTTGCGTCAGCTCTAGAAACTGGTACATCTTCGCGAACTTGAGGCAGGCCGGAGTGTAAGCATGCTCGAAAGCAGCAACGAACTCCGCCCAGGTGATTTGCCGAAGCGGACGGGAACGGAAGGCAACCTCCCACTCTGCAGTCCACCACGTGCGTGCGATACCTTGAAGCTGATAAGTAGCCAACATGACTCTCTCATCATCCGCGCACTCCATCGATTGGAACACGCACTCAGTGGCATCGAGCCACGATCTAGCTGCCTCCGGATCTGATTGACCCTCGAAAGTTGGTGGGCGGAACTGCAGGAATTTCTTTAACGCTCTACCACTACCACCGGGCACTTCTTCACGCGGAGCAGGGTTGACAGAGACTGGCACAGCTGGGGCAGAGGAAGTGCCACTCTCCTCCCGAGGAGCCCGAGCTTTCTTCCATCCACGAGGCAACATCTTGAATCTAGGAAACACACGATACCGAAAAACCATCAGTAATCACGAGAAACATCCTAAGCCAGCAATGGACGACTCAGTGGACTTACTCTGGACCAGCGCGAGTTTCAATTCCTAACACAAATCCCCAACACCGCTCTGATACCAACTGTGACGACCCAGAGCTCCGGATACCGATATACCGATAACATCGATACACCGATACCAAGAATTGGGGAAGCCACCCAAGAGGCTGATGAGGCCCCTGAAGGGTTAAACGAGTTTGCTGAGGAGTTGCATAACGAATTGAGACCGCATGCGCGCAATATTAATTAGGACATCAATTAATAAATAAGTGCGGAAGTAATTTAAAATATCAGAGTGGTAAAATATATACAATAGTCCATATTTACAAATAATAGAGGTCCACTGTACAACTACACGGGGCATACCCCGGCTCAAAAGAACAAAAAAGACAAACCGACAGGAGCTGGCACTCTAACGACGGTCGGCACAACCACAAGAAGGACCGGCGGACGACTGGGGCGGCTCACCTGAAAGGAGAAAGGGTGAGTCACAGCCAGACTCAGTAGGGGTCACGCGGATCCCTACCTCACCCTAAACAAGCAAGAAGGCAAATATAAAAGCAATTAGAGCATGCATTTAAACAATAACCAGGCAGATGCACGATTTAATAAATAAATAATAACGACAGGAAATAGCGTCAGGAGCTAAATCTACCAATAGAATAAACCACTGCTAACCAAGTGAAGTGAGAGATGGAACAACCCACTAGAAGAACAAGACCAAATGCGTCCTCCGACGACTTACACTGCGTCTCGGCAACTCGCAAGTCTGGAACGTGACAAGCGAGAGGCGTAACAGGACCAAACCAAGTACTAGTCAGAGCAACACTCGTCAGTGTCAGTCCAAGTCTCCGACCACGTGTGCACACACTGACTCCTGCCTAGAGCCAGGCCTCTAGCTAGTCCCCCCCCCCCCCCCCGGTTGGACGCAACGGTAACCGCAGGGTCCCACGGTAACTAGCTTACAAACCGTTCATTGGGAACACCCCTCCACCTCTCCCGGGTGGGACGACACGCTCAGTCGCTGGGCTACGACTAGTGGTTCCATCACAATGAAAGAGAAAGTAATTCCATCAGGATCTAATAACAAGCCATCGTTCATAAAACAACTTAAACATGGCATATATATATCGTGGAATGCATTAGAAATTGACCATGCATGCTTTTAAAAACTAGGGGAATGTAACGGTCTAGGTCTGCCGCGTCACAGGGAGTGACTGTCGGGGAAGGGTGCGCTACAGGTCGGTGACGCGTCCCTGGCGGGCCGTCAGGTCCAGGCTGTAACGCGCCAGGATAGGGGCGTTACGCGAACGTAACGCGCCTCCCCTGAGCCGTTACGCCACGCGAAGCTATAAAAATTAGAGGTTTTCTAACGTTCAGACAGGGTGTGACGCACGCCAAGAGGCGCATCACGGAGCCCTGACGGTCGCTCGACGGACCGTCAGACCAACCGCCTTACCAGGTCAACTATAGTCAAATGAAATGTAACGGTCGTGGGCTCGACCGTTACACACACTGTGACGCACCTACTTAGGTCCGTCACAGTACTGTAACGCGTCCCATGAGGGCCGTTACCAATGTGACAGCTCCTGGTAGGACCGTCACACCGCCTGGGTTACGGACGTGTTAGGTTCAAAACTAAACTCCCTCCCGGTCGAGCCGGATCGACGGGAAAACATGGAAAAGCTGTAAAACATGTCAAACCACAACATTCTACAAGTAAGCATGCCATTGAAATTTAAAAACAACGCCTATAACAATTAATTTCATGAAATTAAGCATAAATAGGCTAACATGGAGTTTTGCACGGGAAACGAGGAAATGGCCGTGCATGTGCGTGCATGTATCGTCAAAATGATCCTAGCGACGCAGGGATTCCATCCCCCTACCTCGATCGCGACGAAGATGGCGATTCGGTGCCGAACGGATGAAGGGACGCCGCGGCTACACTTGGCCCCACACGCCTCCACGTATCGCGGATCGAGACAAAGCTGGCGTCCACGCGATCCTCGGGTCGAGCCCGTCCCGTCGGTACCTCCCGTGCCTCGATCGGGGCCCGTCCGGACCGAATCCGAGAGAGAGGGAGAGGAGAGATCGTGAGAGGGAGAGAGGAAGAGAGAGAACGAGTGAGGGAGAGAGAGAGTTCGATGGGGGAGAGAGAGAGATAAATATATATATATATATTATTATTATTATTATTATTATTTGAAAAATTAATTCTAATTGCCATAAATCTTAAACAAATTCCAATAAATGCCAAACACACGCCTAAAAATCCGCAAAAATAGTCAAAACGATCAGGACAAAGTCTAGATCCGAACTGCTACGAATCCACTAAGGCATGAGTGCTACAGTCGACCCCTGGTGCTTCTTGCCTTCCAACACCCCAGATAGCCCTGAACCAAGTGAGGATCGATCCTGGGTGTGACGACCTAGACTCCAGACTCCTAGCCCTGAACCCACTAGGGGACCTTTGAGGCCTCCCAAGAGCGGTAAAGCTCCGAAGGGCTAAAAAGGAGTGTATGGAGTACATTGAAGTCCCAGATAAAGCAGTAAGTAATTAATATTTCAATGATCAGGTTTGCCAAAGTAGAAGAAATAAAATTACATTTTCAATTAACAATTTAAATTAATAGAGTCTAGTCCAAAGGAAGACAAACACAGTCCAATAGAAAAGAGAACGTACGCTGAAGTCAGGGGAAGCCCGACGCAGGAAACGCTGGTAACTACGAACTGACGCACCGCGTCACGAATCACGAGGAAGAAGAAGACCACACCTGAAAAGTAGGGGTGAGCCTCGTGTCACTGGCTCAGTAGGGGTCACGCGGATCCCCACTAGAAACAACGCAGTAACACGCTAAACAATAGCGCTAAACAATAAAGTAGGAAGAACAGAAGTAACAGCAGTACTAACTACAACAGTAAAGCTGTAAAAGCAGGAGTAAGAACAACTAAAGGAAAGAGTATAGGTAAAGTCGTACTAACCAGAAATGCAGATGCCGAACGAACCTCGGCCCTCAAGGCTACTCCAAATAGCAACAGAAAGGTGAACCCCGATCTCACAAAGTCGGGCGCTACCGATCCGTCGACTAAGCACGAAACCCTATCGTGAAAAGCCTAAGCCTACCAGAACAGGCAAAAGCCTACCAAAGACCTACACAGTCAAAGGCACGAACATACACGAACTCACTGTCATGTACGCTACACAAGACTGTACCTCGCGTGAAGCCACACACAGGCTACTATGAAACCATTGACGAAAACACGCGTCACGAGAGTTATGTGCCACGTGACAGAAGCACCTCCTCACTAGAAGAACATCCAGATGCATCCATTGACGTCTTATACTGCACCACAAGTATCTCCCACACGCCTGGAACGGCGGTAACTGAGACACACGTAAAGAACCAAGTACAAGGAACAACAGTACTTAGTACAAGGAGAAACAGAACTACAGTAGCGAGTGACTAGTTAGGGTCATGCCTGTCGGCGCTAGTCCAAACACCCCTGACTACGTGTGCATAGATAAGCTCAATGCCTTGAGCCAGGTATCTAGCTAGTTTTCTCCCCCATTAGGATGCTACTGCAAGGCAAGGGGGCTCACGGAAACTAACCTACAAACCGTATATCGGAAACTCACCCCGCCACCACTCCCAGGTGGGCCGACACACAGGAAAGTGTCACCGGGCTACGACTAGTGGAGGCTCACTAGACACACAGAGACTCCAAAATACTAGTGCTGAAGTACAGATAGGCTAAGCATGCACTGTCGCACGTACTACGAAGTACCAAGCACGAGACACAAGGTAGCATACTAGACTGCCACCAGACATAGGACAGATAGCTAGACCTGCCGACAAGACGTTCCTTGAGTCACAAGATTCAGGGTCAAGATCATCCCAAAAAAGTGGTAACACGCCGCCAATAAGCCTAATCCCTAAGCCAATCATGGTAAAACACTTATAAGGGAAACGGCACAGGAGAGTCGGATCCACACATCCGCCAAACACGAATCACGGAGACCTACGGGAGCACTAAGACCCTCAAAACACATGGACACGTAAACCGAGATAAGACAGCACCTCAAGACGTCCAAAACCATGTCTCGATCCGTATAGGATCACCGAGACATTCACAAGGTCACATGTCAACCACTGGATCACAACCGGATTGACCAGAAACCAATCATGACTATGAAGCATCACGGAACACAGCTCGATATAATGGCACTCCCGGCCACCCCGCAACATGGTCATAGCCCTCATAAGATATCCAAGACATCCACGGGACAACGGGCAAACCACAAGGACAAGCCAAGACAATTGGAGGCCAAAATAATGGAAAACAGAACTCTGGGGCATAAGCGGTCGCATGCCTAACCGCCAGGAAGACCAAGCGGTCAGCCCAAGTGCCGCTACACTCAGAGACTCAAACGAACAAAACTACAAAACACAAGGGCATGCGGTCTATCACAGAGCCGTCAGAAGACTGTATCGGTCATGGACCTGACCGCTAGACCAAGTCAACGTCCGAACCGACATAAACCAGTCAAAGGACTTAGCGGTCACCTAATGGGCCGCCAAAACCACCATGCGGTCAAGGCTAGGACCGCTAGCCTTAACCGATTTAAAATCCGTTGAACCAACATAACGAAGCCTAGCGGTTGCACAAAGGGCCGCCAAGGCCAGCCTTGCGGTGTATCGTGTTACCGCTTGGCCAAACCGACTGACACACAATTCCTAGCGGTCTAACAATGGACCGCTGGACTAAGCTTAGCGGTCTAACGATGGACCGCAAGCAACCCTAAACGGTCTATCAAATGACCGCTTAGGCCTGAATCGACATAGAACCGACATAGCTCCAAACGGTCTCCACTGGACCGCTACAGGCACCCAAACGGTCGCTGGAACGACCGCTAAGGCGTTACGGCGGGTAAAACAAGGGAATGGCCGATCCCAGCCTTTCCACGCCCCAATCGCGTCTAAACGACGGGGAAACAACCCTAAGCATGATACAAGCCTTCCACAGACTGGAAGGGATCCAAACGACATCAAAAACATAAGAAACGGGCGATTCTACCGAATCGACCCTAAATGAGTCACGGGACTAGTTGGGCTCATACAGACTCCGATTCTCAACCAAACGCGATGAAACTGGCGGGAATGAATTCCCAACATGCCAGGGGTTCAAATGAGACCAATTAAACTGGAAACCGTAGCTTGAGAAGTCGAACCCGGCTCACACCCCCCGAACATGCTTTTGCCCAAAACGAGGTAAAACCGACTCATTCTCGCACCGTTTAGCTTGAAATCATAGGGAAATACAGAAGAAGAGTAGGGCGTCCATCTCCCTACCTCCACCGAAGTTCCAACGCGCCGAAGTGACTAAACCACGCCGAAAACCATCTCACGAACGAAACCACGCCGGCTTTGAATCCACCGAGGGATCGCACCAACGCCACGCTCCATTCGTCACTCCATCACACTCCAGATCAACTCCACGACGTCCCTGCCTCGTCTACCTCGTCACGGTAGCGCGCCCCGCGGAGAGAGGAGAAGAGAGAGAACGAGAGAGAGGAAATGAACGACAGTGAGGAGAGAGGAAGGATAAAGAAGAAGAAATAGAAAAGGAAAGTTAGGAATTTCCTAATTTTCGTAAAATACGAATTTGGTCTGAAAATATACTAATTCAGAAAAATCCGAAAAAGTAGTCTAAACGATCCTCGAAAAGAATACAACGCAACCGTAGCGTCCTCGAGTCGATGAATTCAACAATAAACTCACCATAGGGTTCTGTAACTTGTACGAGATAAAAACTCACGTGGATCGTAAAACACAACTCAGGACCCACAAAAGCGATCCAAAAGCTCTCTGATAAAGATCCATTAGACCCAAGATATTACAATCCTCCCCCCTTACAAGAATTTCGTCCTCGAAATTCAAGGAGCTAACAAGCGAACAAAGGAAGAACAATTGAAACGCTGGCTACGCTTGCCAAGCATCAGCCAAGCCCCAAACATAAATCGATAACACAATTCTCGAAAAAACACAGTTCAGAGGGACACTGCCAGACCACAATCACAGGCACACGCTCTGGATCTCAATAAAAATCAATCCAAAGAACAAACACGGCACCCAAGTGAACACAAGTCCGACACCTCTGAAACAAGGCAACGTCGCTTCCGTCTCGCAGGGAAAGGAGACACGACCCATGCCATAAAAAATAGCTACCGATAAAACACACGGCAGACACAACAAGCATCAGCTCAAACAAGGAAACATAGTCCTCTCAGCTGATAGCTCGACAACACATCATCGGCTATTGTGCCAAGAATACAGAACGGGCACGCAGAATGCCACGACAACACTGGACCACGAGCACAATCAAGTCAGTCCTCACTCAGACATTACATCTGATTTGAGAGGCATGCCAACTCCACCATAGCATAAGAGTACAGTAAAACCAACTGACAAGACCTCGATCCACACGATGCCAAATCAGACTCACAGGGAACTCCGCCCAAGCTGAACACGGCACAACGACAACAACAACGACGATGACAACGATGAGAATAACACTTTTAGAATTCTGGCTCCGTTCGCAACACAGAATCACGGGACACAACTGCAAGCTGCGTCACATCAAGGCACAATTACGCTGAACACACGGCTAAGATATATACAAGCCTTACTGTGAGCAGCTCACCAACAAAGACCCACAACAACAGCAACAATAATCTCGGAGAACACATCTCATGGACCACGATCACGTCCTGAGATCACAACATCCAAGAAAAAGTTACAGAGAAGCGAAGTGTACGCAACTAGCAAATATGCCGACAAATTCCCCAATTCTCACACATGCCGGTGCTAACAACCAAGATTTCTCCAGACAGTGGTGTTGTGCCCCTGTGATCATTTGAGTCTTCCTGTGGTTTGGGTCATTCGACATCATCTTGTGGTCATTTGAGTTATTGGATATTCTTGGTTTTGATAATAGCTAAACACTATAAGTCATTATTGTTTTAACTCTCATATGACTGACATAAGTGATGTTTTGTTCATGACAGATATGCCAATGAATGGACAAGGAATTGAGTAGAGATGGCAAAGGTGAAAGCTCAATGATTGCGCCCTCACACGCGGATCGACGTGCGCGGTCAGGTCGCGGGGATCGGCCTGCCCGGTCAAGTCGCGGGGGTCAAGGGGGCAGCGCCCCTTGCGGGGGTTTCCGGGGGCGGAGCCCCAGGAATAAAATTTTGATTATAGAGAGCGATATAATCAATAGAAATCTTCAAGACTGTCAAGGTTGATGCCACAGATGAGAACGGGCTGCTAAAGGACTCAAGCGACGGAGCTAAAGAGGTTAACGGACTGACCTGGCATAAACCGGGGTCTGCCCAGCTGGCGGTCGACCGCCAGCACAGGGGCGGTCGACCGCCCCTGCCAGCAGCTCATTGGCTGACGGATTCTTAGTGGCGATCGACCGCCAGCCCAGGACGGTCGACCGAAAATTCCAGAAACGAACAAGCTACAGATTGTCTCAGTAGCGGTCGACCGCCACCTACCACCGGTCGACCGCCAGCCCTGATGCAGCCATGTTTGACTTTGATTTCCACCTCGAGGCCAGCCCCTTTCCTTGGATTTGTTTAATCAAAACTCACCTAATCTCCCATGATTTGTGGATCTGATCTGGGGGATGTCTATGGACCATTCAAAGTCTATAAAACCAACACAAGGAGGGTTAGAAACCCTAATGCTTCATTTGGATCAAAGGAGATCAAGGGAGGCTTGTGGAGGCTGTTCAAGGGAGATGCTACTGTAGCCGTGAACAGTACTTCGTGAAGAGATCTTCATCCATTCCAAGGGATTCAAGCCTAGATCTGAAGCTATCTCAACCTGCAAGGAAGCAAGAAGCAATCAAGGCTCTCAAGGGTGATCTAAACTGCATCAACCTCTTCATCAAGTCAAGAAGATCAAAAGGAAAAATCCAAGCTACATCCATAGTCTTCCTCATCAACTAGAAGAGATTCAAGGAAGATCATCTCTCAAGGAAGAAGACACCATCGAAGCATCAGATTCAAGCTCCTGCAACTCAGACAAGATCTTTCTACTTTGAGTATATTCTATATCTTGTTTGAGTGTTTTCATATCTTGTTCTTTTTCATTTCATTCAAATATTTGAAACTGAAGATCGCCCCTACTGGTGGTTAGTAGGAAGGTAATCGGAAGTTGTCCGATCTGCAGTGTTGACGTCCCTACCTTTGGTTAGTAGGAAGGCAATCGGAGGTCTTTCCGATTTGCGGTTCAGTGCGTGACACTAGTGGAGCCTCACCGGATTTGGTGAGGGGTGGACGTAGGACTGGAGATTCAGTCCGTACCATCTTAAAATCCTTTGTGTTGTGGTTTGATTGTGTGATTGATTTATTTTAGATGCATGCTTAGGTTCAATATCCGTATTGTGAAATCATATTTCTAAGCAAATCATTTTAAACGTCGCTAAGCTAGTTGTATTCCGCTGCAATTATTTTTAACTAGCTATATAGAGGGTTGTATTGCGAAAAGAGGGACAGATCTATTCACCCCTCCCCTCTAGATCCATTGTCTACTACCCAACAAGTGGCACAATAATTCACAACATCAAGGCACACATAGCCAAGACGAAGTCACACCGAGGGAAAACAAACTTCTCAGTCAACCAGAATCTTCCAACTTCACGATCCTGATCCGTGGGTTATCAGCCCACACACTTCCGCTGCGTACTTAACACAACGCATATAGGCATCAAGGACAACTCGGCATCCGCATCTCAGTACACACTCAGCGCCATCACAATGCACGGAACTGTAATATACCACGTCACGAGTACCGATCCTGCTAACAACCGATCACAAGTCACCATAGTGCAAACCAAGAAGAGTACCAGCTTCAGCACAAAGCACAAAGAATACCTGTCTTAGCTTATCTTTACGTCCTGAAATGATAACTGAACATTCACAGCACAACAACCGCCAGACACGGCACAACGAACACAGTGCACAACGGCCCCCAAACACAAAATCTGGGTCCAAAGCCAAGCCACCGACAAACAAAGGCAAATCAGGTTCAGAATTAACACAGTCCACACATAAGCAGACACAGGACAAATGCTTCACCAAGACAGCACTTCCAAGGCTTACCTCGAAAAGACACCACCAACAGGATGAGAAGAATCAAGCTCGACTAACAGTAGCTCACCAGGAAGGAAAATCCTAGGTTCGCCCGAGCATTCTCTCAAACAAGGCATCTAATCGGTCACCTCAACACAAACTTAACACCTCAGGGGCTGAACAAACTCGAGCTGGGATGACCAAAACAACATAAAAATGTGTACGGTCATCACACCAACCATAAAATCACCAGCCACCTGAACAAGCCATGGCAGAAAAAATCTTGAATAGTGTACTGCAGATTCACGCCTACCGGCGAACTCTGCCAAGTACAGCGCAACCGAGACAAAACACCATGACAAAAAGAGCACTCCGTCACATCCTGACGAGAGCAAAACCATCTCGCACAGTGCCAACACAGCACGCACAAGACCATACACGAAAATAAAGTGATAAACAATCACAAAAATCGATGCCAACTGCCGACTGTACTGGACCTTAAGGACTCTGAATACTGCAATATCTCGAATTCCCATGTACTTACACACAACACAGCTCGGATACCACTTGTGATGACCCAGACTCCGGATACCAGGTAAACCTGATACCACTAGGAACCTGTGAGGCCTCCCAAGAGCGGTAAAGCTCCGAAGGGATAAAAAGGAGTGTGTGGAGTACATTGAAGTCCTAGATAAAGCAGTAAGCAATTAATATTTCAATGATCATGTTTGCTAAAGTAGCAGAAATAAAATTATATTTTCAATTAACAATTTAAATTAACAGAGTCTAGTCCAAAGGAAGATAAGTACAGTCCAATAGAAAAAAGAACGTACGCTGAAGTCAGGGGAAGCACGACGCAGGTAACGCTGGCAACTACAAACTGACGCACCGCGCCATGAACCACGAGGAAGAAGAAGACCACACATGAAAAGCAGGGGTGAGCCTCGTGTCACTAGCTCAGTAGGGGTCACGCGGATCTCCACTGGAAACAACGTAGTAACACGCTAAACAATAGCGCTAAACAGTAAAGTAGGAAGAACAGAAGTAACAGCAGTACTAACTACAACAGTAAAGCTGTAGAAGCAGGAGTAAGAACAACTAAAGGAAAGAGTATAGGTAAAGTCGTACTAACCAGAAATGCAGATGCCGAACGAACCTCGGCCCTCAAAGTTACTCCAAACAGCAACAGAAAGGTGAACCCCGATCTCACAAAGTCGGGCACTACCGATCCGTTGACTAAGCACGAAACCCTATCGTGAAAAGCCTAAGCCTACCAGAACAGGCAAAAGCCTACCAAAGACCTACACAGTCAAAGGCACAAACATACACGAACTCACTGTCATGTACGCAACACAAGATTGGACCTCGCGTGAAGCCACACACAGGCTACTCGGAAACTAATGACAAAAACACGCGTCACAAGAGTTATGTGCCAAGTGACAGAAGCACCTCCTCACTAGAAGAACATCCAGATGCATCCACTGACGTCTTACACTGCGCCACAAGTATCTCCCACACGCCTGGAACGGCGGTAACTGAGACACACGTAAAGAACCAAGTACAAGGAACAACAGTACCTAGTACAAGGAGAAACAGAACTACAGTAACGAGTGGCTAGTTAGGGTCACGCCCGTCGGCGATCGTCCAAACGCCCCTGACCACGTGTGCACACATAAGCTCAATGCCTTGAGCCAGGCCTCTAGCTAGTTTTCCCCCCAGTAGGACGCTACTGCAAGGCAAGGGGGCCCACGGAAACTAGCCTACAAACCTTATATCGGAAACTCACCCCGCCACCATTCCTAGGTGGGCCGACACACAGGAAAGTGTCACCGGGCTACGACTAGTTGAGGCTCACTAGACACACAGAGACTCCAAAACACTAGTGCTGAAGTACAGATAGGCTAAGCATGCACTATCGCACGTACTACGAAGCACCAAGCACGAGACATAAGGTAGCATACCAGACTGCCACCAGACTCAGGACAGATAGCTAGACCTGCCGACAAGACGATCCTTGAGTCCCAAGATTCAGGGTCAAGATCATCGCACAAAAGCGGTAACACGCCGCCAATAAGCCTAATCCTTAAGCCAATCACGGTACAACACTTATAAAGGAAACGGCACAGGAGAGCCAGATCCACACATCCGCCTAACACGAATCACGGAGACCTGAGGGAGCACTAAGACCCTCAAAACACATGGACACGCAAATCGAGATAAGACAGCACCTCAAAGCGTCCAAAACCAAGTCTCGATCCGTACAGGGTCACCGAGACATTCACAAGGTCACATGTCAACCACTGGATCACAACCGGGTTGACCAGAAACCAATCATGACTCTGAAGCACCACGGAACACAGCTCCATATAATGGCACTCCCGGCCCCCTCGGAACATGGTCATAGCCCTCATAGGATATCCAAGACATCCTAGGGACAACGGGCAAACCACAAGGACAAGCCAATACAATTGGAGGCCAAAATAATGGAAAACAGAACTTTGGGGCATAAGCGGTCACATGCCTAACCGCCAGGAAGACCAAGCGGTCAGCCCAAGGGCTGCTACACTCAGAGACTCAAACGAACAAAACTACAAAACACAAGGGCATGCGGTCTATCGCAGAGCCGCCAGAAGACTGTAGCGGTCATGGACCTGACCGCTAGACCAAGTCAACGCCCGAATCGACATAAACTAGTCAAAGGACTTAGCGGTCACCTAATGGGCCGCCAAAACCACCATGCGGTCGAGGCTAGGACCGCTAGCCTTAATCGACTTAAAATCTGTTGAACCAACATAACGAAGCCTAGCGGTCGCACAAAGGGCCGCCAAGGCCAGCCTTGCGATCTATCGTGTGACCGCTTGGCCAAACCGACTAAGACAAAATTCCTAGCGGCCTAACAATGGACCGCTGGACTAATCTTAGCGGTCTAACGATGGACCGCAAGCAACCCTAAACGGTCTAGCAAATGACCGCTTAGGCCTGAATCGACATAGAACCGACATAGCTCCAAACGGTCGCCACTGGACCACTGGAGGCACCCAAACGGTCACTCGAACGACCGCTTAGGCGTTACAGCAGGTAAAACAGGGGAATGGCCGATCCCGGCCTTTCCACGCCCCAATCGCGTCTAAACTACGGGGAAACAACCCTAAGCATGATACAAGCCTTCCACAGACTGGAAGGGATCCAAACGACATCAAAAACATAAGAAACGGGCAATTCTACCGAATCGACCCTAAATGAGTCACGGGACTAGTCGGGCTCATACCGACTCCGATTCTCAACCAAACGCGATGAAACTGGCGGGAATGAATTCCCAACATGCCAGGGGTTCAAATGAGACCAATTAAATTGAAAATCGTCGCCTGAGAAGGCGAACCCGGCTCACACCCCCCGAACATGTTTTCACCCAAAACGAGGTAAAACCCACTCATTCTCGCACTGTTTAGCTCGAAATCACAAGGAAATACAGAAGAAGAGTAGGGCGTCCATCTCCCTACTATACCTCCACCGAAGTTCCAACGCGCCAAAGTGACTAAACCACGCCGAAAACCATCTCACGAACGAAACCACGCCGGCTTTGAATCCACCGAGGGATCACGCCAACGCCACGCTCCATTCATCACTCCATCACACTCCAGATCAACTCCACGACGGGCCTGCCTCGTCTACCTCGCCACGGTCGCGCGCCCCGCGGAGAGAGGAGAGAGAACGAGAGAGAGGAAATGAGCGACGGTGAGGAGAGAGGAAGGAAAAGAAGAAGAAATAGAAAAGGAAAATTACGAATTTCCTAATTTTCAAAAAATCCAATTTTTGGTCTGAAAATGCAATAATTCAAAAAAATAGGAAAAAATAGTCTAAACGATCCTCGGAAAGAATACAACGCAACTGTAGCATCCTCGAGTCGATGAATTCAACAATAAACTCACCACAGGGCTCCGTAACTTGTACGGGAGAAAATTCCACGTGGATCGTAAAACACAACTCAGGACTCACAAAAGTGATCCGAAAACTCTCTGATAAAGATCCATTAGGCCCAAGATATTACACTAGGGGTCGGCACCTGCCGGTTTGGGTCATAAACCTTCATCAAACCTCATTCATTTCAAGTATTAAAAGTGGTTAGATATTACCATGTTCATCTAGATATGTGAAGGTTTAAAATACCATTCTTGAACCTACAAAATCACAAGTTAAACTCAGATTCTCTTGAATCATATAAGTAAAGACTTACCAAGTATTGTCCTTATTCTTGAGGAGGTTTAACTTGATGGCTGCACTCATTTAATTTCAATGAACACACTTCCAAGCTTTTGTGTAACCATTGACAAACATAATGAAGTTATGTACATGAAGAAACAACCTCAGTAAAAACTTTCATTCATGAAAATTCAATCAAGTTTTATTCATAAAATCCATCTTCAAGCAATTTTTTTCACACATGAAACCAAGTGAAGTAAACCAAATTTCTTAAGCAAGTATATATGGTTTGTTATCGTTAAAATCTAATATCAAAATCAACTAGGGGATCTAACAATCTATGTGTAGATTTGGCATTGAATTAACATCTTAAAAATTGAAATGAACTTTTAAACTTTTCTCCCAATGACCTTTTCTCCCCCTTTTTGTTAAAGTATGGCAAAGTGAACAGTTTAAGTGAACAGTGTAAATCAATGTGTAACTGTTAGAGAGAAATTAAACACACCTAGTCTCTCCAATCTCTCAATCTTGTGAACATTATATAGATCATACAAAGGAACCTAATCTGTAGGAGGGTACCACAATGGATGATCATGGGCAACCTGCAACATCAATACATCACAATGTTGCATCTATTTGCAATGCCAAGAGAGATATATAGATAAGCTACAATTACCTTTGATCGATCGATACTTCTTCATCAACATATTTGGCTCGTCCGATGTACACTTCTTGCCCCAATCATAAAGGTGCAATTAAAGTCTACCTACTTATTCTTTGAGCTCGGTCCTCAAAGTCTTTATGTCCTACTGACATTATACTATTGTTGCTATCCTAGAAGCAGAGTAAGCTTCTTTTAATTTTTTGAAAAATTCTTGGAATCAGATGTTAAGAGGTCCGACTCTACACACTCCCTCACTGGTATTCTCAATGTTGCTACTACTCCATTTGTCTCTCAAGCTATTCAGAACCAAGCTTATCTAGAGTCTTTTCAGACATCCATGTTTGATATCATTGCTGCACATAAGGTTTGGGTTAGTGACTATCCAGCTATAGAATGCGATCAAGAAGATAAAGAAGAGCACTACTCACAACGTCGAGATCTTCAACCTTGCTCTCTACTCCGATACTTCTTGAGAGGGTCCCTCCCCCTAGTATTTATCAAAGACGATTCTCTCTCGCTTAGGCTCTTTTGTTATTGCCGCATTATACTATAATTCAGATTTTCTTTATTTCATTGAACCAGCCTACGCATCGTAATTAAGGAGGGTTCTACCCTTCATTTGACATATGCCCCTATGATATTTTTCATGGCTTTCTGATGTACGTAGGACGAACCTGAGACGACTAGGTCTATGCAAACAGACGTTGTTACATACATAAATTTAATTTGCCTCCTGCATCATGTCTCATAATCAAATACCACTGTATAATAACAAGAGACCAAGCTTCAAATATATCATCTCGTAATAATTGATGGCTCAATGTAGGACGGGATTTAGCGACCAGCCAAAATTCCCTTAGTTTTTGTTAGAGCATGGAATTTTCGGGAAGCATTTGAAGTTCACCGAACAAAATCAGAAAACATACCACACCCTTCATGACGGAAGAACCAAGAGGCTAGGTTTAGCCATGCGATCCCACCTTTGTTTCAATGCCATGTAATAACCTGAAGTTAATTGAGCTCCACGCAAACACAGTGGTGTCGTATGTGCCAGCTATAGACTCATGGAACTAGCAGTATCTTGCCAATATGTGCATGGCTTCTCATAAGCCGGTGAGCACCTACAGCTTCAGAGAGGGAAAGAGACTTAATAACTCACGGGCTTCACTTGTTTCTGCAGCAATAGCCGGCCACACATGTTTCTCAATCCACACTCCCGTGGCTTGTACGGGTCAGGCCCATGCTGGCCCAGCTGTGGCGTGGGTGACGACGATGACTCTTTGGTGGGTGCGTGAGGGCGACGCGGCAGTTGGAGGCACAGGGAACCACCAGGGAAGAAGCAATACAGCTGGCGGAGTCCTGTCGGCATGCGGCATCGCCGGACGACACAGGGGAGGTGGCTGGACTGTTCGCGGTGTTGCAGCGACAGAGGTGCAGCGGCAGAGGGTTGGGCTGTTCACGAGCGGCAGGAGCACGGATGCCGGCCTGGCAGCCGGAAGGTGCTGCGGCGACGGGGACGGTGACGCGGCAGGTTGGCTCGAGGAGGGTGGGGCGCCGGTGGTGCCCAGGTGGCGGCTAGCTGGGATGGCTCGCGGTGGCTGCAAGTGGCCGCTGCAGTGGCCTTTCGGTCGTGGGACACCGGCACTGGGGGGACGCCGCGGCGTCGGGACGGCAGGGGGCGGCGACTGGAATGGGGAAGATGTACAGTGGGTTCGGGGAAAACTTTCGTAAATGAAAAGGAAATAAAGTGCATAGTGATGGAAGGATTTGCTGTGGGGGGAGAAAAAGATGGAGTAGATGTATGTTGCGGTAGTGCTTAGTGAGGTGCGGTTACGGTGGAGAAGGATAAACGAGGAACAAATGGAATATAAGAATGAGATATAGGTTGCGTCTCACGCCAGGAAGAAGGAGAAGTGGGGTTTTTCCCATCCGAACATTTTTCTTTTTTTTTTTTTGTGTGTGACACCGCCGATCATGTAGCTCAATCAACTAATTCGATCCCCCTCCCCCCTCTCCGGCCATGGCCGGAGGGGGGGGGGGAGCTTCTGCTGCCCCATCCTGGTCCTCTGACCTCCTCGCGTCCTCCCCCATCGGTGCAGCCTCCGTCGCCGGTGACCCTGTTCCCTACGGTGGTGTTCTTCGGCCGCGGCCCTTCAGCGCGTTAGGGCTGCTCAATCCAACTCTTCTCCCTCTTTATCCCCTTCGGTGGCGTTCGTCCCCTTGCCTGGTCCTCCCCAGGTTGCTCCAGCACCCCCTGCTCATCCCTTCTTGGTCCACCTAACCCCCCTGGCATCCTCCTTGGGCAAAAAAAGCCTTAACAGGATTTCAGCCTCTTCGCACGGCCGCCCCCTCGCCTGCGGCGGTGGTGAAGGCCCTGGCGTCCCCTCGGTGGGGTTGGCCTCTGCTTGTCCTAGCCGGCCCCCCATGTTGCTCCCTCCGGCACCTGCACTGCCTTGGGCACTCCCCCCTCGCCGAAGGACGACACGTCTTTGGCCTCCCCCACACGCCATCGGGTACCCTTCCATCTCGACCATCCATCCCCCCCTTTTTGGTGTAACGCAACTTCCCTTTGATTGCCACGTCCACGCTGTCCTCCTCTAGTCTCCCCTCCCACTACCTCTGATGGGACGGCAGTCGTCTCGATCCACTGCTCTTGCTTCGTCCCTTGCCTCTCCTCTTCTGGAGCGCCCCCCCCCCCCCCACGGCGGTGCTCCTCCCCCTCCTCCGGTGCTTGCTCTTCATGATGGCTCTACCCCTTGCTTGCCCTACCCTTGCTGCTGCTTCCCTTCCCCTCCCATGTCCCTCCCCCTCCTCCTGCTTCGCTTGACCTCCCTCTCAAACCTCTGTTCCCCCTCCAGCAGCCCCCCTTCGCCATGTCTCCCTTGCTCTGGATCCCCCTCCCCCTCCGGTTGCTACCCCTTCGCCCTGCCTCCCATGCTCCCAGCTTCCCCCTTGTTCTCCTCTGGCAGCCCCCCCCCCCTCGAGCTGCCTTCCCCCTTCCTTACCCTCGACCTACCTCCTCCTCCCCTACTCCCCTCTTTTCCCTCCCTCTGCCCCAGCCCCCCCTCTTGTTCTCTCCTGCTACCCTCTGTAGCCTGCTCTTGGTCCAGGCTCCCTTGCCCTTCTTGTAACGACCCAAGAATCCGATTACCGGGAAGGCCCGATAACCCGAGACTCGCACCGCCACCCACGAGTCCGAAGACTCGGAAGGGTTAGAAGGATGGTGTGGAAACTACACAAGCATCATGAGTAATTGCAGAAATTAAACAGTTTATAATAATAAGCAGGAAATAAATTAACATTTTACATGGTCCACAAAATAACAATAATAAAATAACAATAGTCCACAACTAGTACAGAGACAAGAAAAGAAAGTACAGCTACACGGGACATCCCCCGGCTCTGACCTCTGGCACTACCTCTGGGCACCCGCACCACACTGCGCCCCAGCCGCGCTCCCCTGGGCGGCGCCTCACCTGAAACACGGTGAAAACACGCAGGGAATGAGTCTCGGAACAAGACTCAGTAGGGATCACTCGAACCCTACCTCGTAAAATGAGAAATCACTACGCTAGCGGTAGGAGAGTATCTCGGAAAGGAAAGCCATGTACTCTACAAAACAAAGGTCCTACGGCACGCAAACCGGCACACGTGCCACAGTGAGACAACCGAAACTCAACGGTCGACCCGGCAAACCCGAAGGTCAAAGCCACGAAACTGACAGTCTGACACTCCGTACTCGACAGGAGTACCTCCCACTAGAAGCACAGTCGGTAGCGTCCCCTGACGACTTACACCGCACCGCAGGTGAACTGCCTGACGAGGTAGCGCCTACCCAAGGCACAAACACCGCACAAGTAACCACAAACAAGTGACTAGCTGGGGTCATGCCCGTCGACGTGGGTCCAACCGCCCCCAACCACGTGTGCACACACAGACCATGCGTCCTAGGTCTGGTCCTCTGACCGGTTTTTCCCCTGTAGCCGGACTCTGGCTAACGACGAGGGGCCCGACGGAAATCAGTCCAAAACCGTCCTCGGGGTAAGCCCGTACACCACTCCCTGGTGCGACAGGTACCGCGTACTGGTAGGCTACGACTAGTGGAGGGTCACTGAAGGAGTAGACTCTCAAGTCACGGAAAACGACGCCCGCATCCGACGACGCACGGGGACCACCCCACGCACCGGCCCTGTCGCACGGTGGCCACAGTCGGACTAAAAACGGGGTTGCAACCCTCTCGGGACAACCAGGCACCTGATGGTCCACCCTAGGACCGTCACATGACTGTAACGGTCTAGGCAAGACCGTCACAGGAAGCCTGACGGCCCAACGCAGGCCGTTACACGGCCTGAGGAACGCAGGGAGTAACGCGCCTGGCCCAGTGCGTTACCCGAATGTAATGCGCCTGCCCTGGCGCGTTACACGCGCCTCACGCTCTCAGTGTGAAAGCAAGATGTAACGCGCTTGCCCTAGCGCGTTACACGAATGTAACGCGCCTGGCCCAGCGCGTTACGCACCCCTCACACCTGGGGGTGACTCAGGAAGTAACGCGCTCACCCTGGCGCGTTACGCGGATGTAACGCGCCCGCCCTGGCGCGTTACGCGGATGTAACGCGCCCGCCCTGGCGCGTTACACACGCAGACCACCAACGGTCAAAAGATAATGGTCGGAAAGCCCTTGACGGCCCAGCCCAGGCGCGTCACTTACAAGTGGCGGTCTGTCGTGGGACCGTCACAGTCCCTGACCCCCAAAGGCTAACAAACGGCATGTGACGGCCCCCTCGAGGCGCGTCACATTGTGTGACGGTCCCTGGAAGGACCGTCACACGCACCCGACGGCGAAAACGGCGGGAAAGCCCAAAAACTTCAACCACGCCCCCATGCCTCCACCGGAGAGGGGGAAATCAAAGGGGAAGATCCCTGGGGACCCCTAGCATGATTCTAGGCCATCAAAATGCGAAATCATGCATCAAATCCATAGATCGGGCGAGCTCTCCCCAAACATGGAAAAACCCCAAACATGCTCAATCAAGCCCCTCTCGGCCTCCCCACGGCCTATAAACCACGGAAAAGAATGGCAAGGAGGTAGGGAACGTCACCCTACCTCAATGGAGCGAATGCTCCGCCAGATCGTCCGCGAACGCAAGAAATCACCTTGGAAAACCCTCGTTCTTCCTTGAGCTCCCACGATCCACGAACGCCACCACACGCACCTCGTCGCCGCCATCGTCACCGCGCCGTCGCCCACAGCCTCTGTAGCCGGAGGGGCTCGCCGCGGTCTCACCGGACGAAGAAGAGAGGAAGAGGGGGCGCCTCACGGTGGGGGAGAAAGGAGGAAGAAGAAGAAGAAGAGTGAGGGGGAGAGAGAAAATAGGGGGGTATTTATAGAAAATTCATAAAATCCAAAAAATATCAAAAAATAGAAAATTACGTTTCCGGAATCCTCAGAACGCACCGGTCGCAACGGTACCACTCGTGCCCAGGTGAACGACCCGGTTCACCCGCAGCGAGGTTCCGAAGGAATTGCCGAAACACACACCGAAAATCGGAAAACACACGCGGAAAAGCCGCGGAACACCTCCGGGCTTCCGAAACGACTCCGGATCGTGCCGATCCACACACGAAAGATGTCCGAAACGAAATTTAGGACACAACGGAGTCAGACACTCCGAGAAACCAGATCCGGGACCCACAAAGAAGGATCCGAAAGTTCCAGAATATTACACTCCTGCCCTCTCCTCTCCCCCCATCATGTTGTTCCTCCCTTTTGCCCTCCCTTGGCCCCTTCCCTCCCCCTCTCCTGCCTCTCGTCCTGTGGGCCCCATTTTGCTCCCTACTCCTCCTCCGTCGCCTGCCATCCAGTCGTCCCTCCCCCTCCCCCCGATCTACCCTCCTGCCTGCCCCCCTGCTTTCCCACCTAATCCATCTTCCCTCCCTCGGCCTACCTCCCTTGGCCACCACCCCCTAGTTGATCCCCCTCTCCCTGCCCCCCCACCTGGAGCTGCCTTCGTCTTCCCTAGCTTCATCCTCCCTCTACCCCTGTCTGTCGCCTGCCCCCTTGGTCCAGGCTTCCCTTCCCCTCGTCTGTCCTCCTGGCCTCCAACCTCTCCCCCTGCTCCTCTCCCATCACCATCTTCCTGGGCCTGCCTGTCTCTGCCCAACCTCCCCTCTTCCCCCTTCGATCTTCCTTCGGTGGCCCCTTCCCCCTCTTGGCCCTCATCTCTCCCTTGTGCCCTGGTTTCCCTCTACTAGGCCTCTACCTCCGTCCCCCCCTCCCCTTCGGTTCTCCTTTCGCCCTGTCTACCCTCTCGGTTCTCCCTTGGCCCTGTCTGTCCTCCTCCCCCCTCCTTCTCTCAACTCCCTGCTGCCCCTTTGCCGTTGGCTCACCCCCCCCGGAGGTCGGTGCAACACCCCTCCCGGTTGGTGCAGGCTCCCCGTTCAGGTTGATGCTCCCATGGCTCCCCTGCTGCCCCATGCGCCCTGGTCGATGATGCACCCTCCCCTGCTGCCGTTCAGGTCGGAGCACCCCCCGTTCATGTCGATGCAATCAAGACTCCCCTGCTGCCCTCGCACCCTGGTCGATGCCCCCGTTCAGGTTGATGCACCCTCCCCTGCTGCCGTTCAGGTCGAAGCACCCCCGTTCAGGTTGATGCATCCCCCCCGCTGCCATTCTTCCCCAGCCTTCGGTTGCTACTGCCTCGCCTACCTATTGCCGCTGGTGGGGTCTCACCTCTGCTCCGGCGTGGTCCCTCTAACCACCCTTGTGTCCTGCCCATGTTCGTGGTCACGCCCGCTGATGCGCCTCGTCAACAAGGTGGGTGGCCCATCCTAGGCGCGCGCCCTACCGCCGGCCATGCTGCAGCCACCGGCGGTCGTGTTCTGCTACAGTGTTACTTCGCCCCTTGTTTGGGCCTCGTTGTAGTTTTCCCTTTTGGGCTAATTGGGCCTTGCCCATTTGTTTGTTTGCCCCATGGATTGGGCCTCGTCTCAGATTTTCATCTTTTAGGCTTAGTGGGCCTTGCCCACATGTTGTTATTGGGCTCCTCCCTTCCCTAGGAGGATCCCCCCCGACCTTCGTGGTCCCATGGTCCCCCAACCCCTTTTCTTTCCTTTCTGCTTATTATATATAAAATTTTCTTGGAAGGTGGCCGGGGTCGAGCATCTCCCCTTGCCCCTTGCAAGTATGACTTTAAAAAAAAGTGGGGTTTCGACATCTCACTAGAAGGAGAAATACACAGTCGTGTTGTAAATTTTTTTGATCTAATCATTGCTTAATCCTAATTTGAAAATTGATGCGGAGCGAGTTGCACGGGTTATATTTTAAGATGTAAATATATTTAGAACCGTCAAAGAGATCCGAGCTAAAGATGCTTTTTATTATTTTCTTGTATTTTCGTAACTAATTTATGGGTTATTTAGTTCAGAGTTTACTTGGTCGGTTATATATATTTTTTATTTTAGGGTAGAGATATTATGGAGGTGAAAAAAATGGGTTTGCTTGTCTATATTCAGAAGCTCACGCCGAGCATGAGGAGGCAAGTCACTCCAAAACTTTTGTCACTGATCGAACGTGATGTCGTCCTGATGATTAGACCAGATAAAAGCTACCACTCCTACTGTGCATAATAGTGGTGCTGCCGCTCTACTCGTCGGGATGGCCGGTGGCGATCCACGGGTGCCGGCGAGTGGCAGCACAGGGAAGAGGCCGGTGGGGCCTGTTCGCAGCGTAGTGACTGGTGCGAGAGTGGATGTACATGTTATATTTGAAGATGTTGATTTATTTAGAACCGTCGAAGAGATCCAACTTAAAGATATTTTTTATTGTTTTCTTACATTTTTGCAGCTAATTTATGACTTATTTTAGTTCAGAGTTTATTTGGTTAGTTATGTCTTTTTTTTATTTTAGGGTAGGGATATTATGGATGTGAAAAAAATGGGTCGGCTTGTCTATATTCAGAAGCTCACGCCGAGCATGAGGAGGCAAGTCGCTCCAAAACTTTTGCCACTGATCGAACGTGATGTCATCCCGATGCTTAGACCCGATAAAAGCTACCGCTCCTACTGTGCATAATAGTGGTGCTATTGCTCTACTCGTCGGGATGGCCGGTGGCGATCCACGGGTGCCGGCAAGTGGCAGCACCGGGAAGAGGCCGGCGAGGCCTATTCGCAGCGTGGCAACTGGTGCGTGAGTGGACGCAGCGGGATCCTTCAGGCAATGACGGTGCGGGCGAGCGGAGGCCACAGATGGCGGCCGCGGTGGCCTACAGATTGGGCAAGTAGCGGTGGTGGCTTGGGCTGCGTGCAAACGGCAGCCGGGGGGGGGGGGGTGGCTGCCGGCGGTGGTCCAACCATCCGATACACAGGAGTTGCAGGCGGGATGACCGGTGGCGGTACAGGCAAGATGACCGGCGGCGGCTGGCTGAGGGGGGGCTTGACTGGGCGTGATGGAGGACGACGGCGGCGGTCTGCTGGGCTGGGCAAGGGCCGGTGCGGCGCTCTGCAACGGTGACAGGAGGGGCCCGAGACCGGTGTAGGTGTGGCGTCGACTGGTGCCGTGGCCGCTGTAGGTGGATGGCAGCCAGAGGTAGGCGATGCTGCACTATGGTGGAGGGTGGTCGGGACGGCGGTGCCCGCGTGGTTGGCCGCGTCTTGGCGAGGCCGGGACGCGGAGGGGAAGATGGCCGGTGGGTCGCGATCGCATGACGGGCAGGGCACGGAGGTGAGGAAGATGAACTGTAATGACCCAAGATCCCGATACCGAGAAGACCCGATATCATTCAAATCCTGAACCGCCGCTCACGAGCCGGAGGGCTCGGAAGGGCTAAAAGGATAGGTGTGGTGTACATAGAAATAGGAAATAAAGCATGACAATTTAACAATTAACAGAAATAAACAACTAACTACAACAGAGTCCAGTCCAACAAAAGTACAGTCTAAGGTAGATAACATACCCAACACCAAGTGAACACTCGGCCCGACGAGCTGGCAGCTAAGAACCTCTACACAGCAACCTCGAACCTCGAGCAAGAACCGCAACACCTAAAAATCAGGGGTGAACCTCCTATCACTGGCTCAGTAGGGGTCCCGCGGAACCCCAACCGAAAATAACGGCAGCACGAAAAGCAGCAACTATATCTAGAACAACAACAATAGCAGGAGTAGCTATAACAACAATGACGTAAAGCGCGGCCGTACATGAATCCCCAAAATAGGACAGCTGAAGAAAACACGGCTCTACAACTACTCCTACCGGAACGGAACTCAACACCCCGATCCCACGGTTGGGGGACTACCAGACTACAACCGCCCTAGTCACGCTACCAAGAAAACGACACGACGCCACTGTCGTGGAGGCATGTCCTCACAAACGAAGGCCCACACCGAAACCACGCAGTGTGGAACACAGTCACGACCTCGCCGTCGTGAACTCTACGCCGTCTAGGGAGAAGCCCTCGGTGACGCTCATCGGAAACCCTAGACCTCGACTCCGGGAAAATGCCCGAAACTATACACGAAACTCCATCTCGCAGACGAGAAACGGAAACCTGCGACACGACAACTCACGTGACGTGACGAGAGTATCGCCCACCAGAAGCAAGGCTGGATGCGTCCACTGATGACTTAGTCCACAACCTCAGGTGTCTCCCTACAACGCCCCAAGCGGAGACTGAGACACCATAACAGTAACCACAAACAAGGACTAGCTTGGGTCGCGCTCGTCAGCAAGTGTCCTCTGCCCCCAACTACGCGTGCACACACAGACTATCTGCTCTAGGTCGGGTCCTCTAGCTAGTTTTTCCCCGAGCAGGACTCAGGCTGTAAAGGCAAGGGGCCCTACGGTATCCAGCCTAAAAACTATCTCACTCGGGTCACGCTCTCCACCACTCCCAAGTGGGTTCACACCCGCGTGCACAGGAAAGCTACGACTAGTGGGGGCTCACTAAACGTTAATATTGAAAACCACGCACGCACCCATCGCGAGTAACGCGGAGTAGCAGGTGGCTCAGAGCCACCTGGCTCTGCACAGCCCACTAGACCTACTAAACCCAACGGTCCTTGAGTCACGAGACTCGGGTCGAGACCTCGTATGTGACAGCACAACACCGTCAATCTGGCCTAATCCCTAGGTCTGAAACCACGGTAATGCGATTCCCAAGACAACTCACAAGCCGCCGAGTTAATCCTTCATCCAAGGGACATACAGGAAACCTCCAACCCCATGCTGGTTGACTAGACTCACGGTCCAAGGCCACACACATGGCCCACTCGGAAATCACTTTCCGGAGAAACCCATGTCATGCGGGGAAGGCCCTCTGCACCCCTACCAATTCACGGCAACTCGTCGAGTGCACACGGAAACTCGGAACACACACGGGGTCACCCGGACCCCAAGACCCACGAGCACGCTAATCGAGATAACACGGTACCTCCGGACACCCCTAAAACGTAAACACAAAATCCACGGTGTCCAGAACATTCACAAGGCCGAAGGTCAACCACTGGGTCACAATCAGGTTGACCGAGACCCACACAACGCAAAATGGACACAACTAGCACGAAAACCAAGTGGCGGTCCTCGCTGGGTCGTCACAGATCCTAGCAGTCCTCTCGGGACCACAAGGCCCGGCCTAGCAGTCCAACCAGGACCGCAAGGCCCCAGAAGCCACCAGAACCCAGGCAGTCGCTACCGGACCACCAAGCAGGGTGGCGGTCCTTGGCCTGACCGCTAGGCGTCGCCTAGCGGTCAGTCGCATGGCCGCTACCCCACCCGACCTCGAATGACTCCAAAACAGAAAATGGTCACACCCTGATGTTGACACCTAAAATATACTATAAGAGACCAAAGCAGATTCACAGCTTTGAAGATCAGTCGAGGGCACAACTCACGTACCATCCCGGAAGTTCCGAGAATCAGAATAGAAGAGACCCGCTATTCCTAACACTTTGTTCGGCTAAAGCCATCCCTGGCTAGGCCGCTGTCCAGTACGGTTATCATTCAGGTAGCCGGGCTGATAAAACCATACCTACATATAGGCAATCATCTGTCTGCTAAGAAAGGATGCTCAGATAATTCTGATTCTCCGAAGGCGAGATGCACAGTGCCTCACACGTGTTTGTGAATGCAAGGTGTTAAACAAGCCCCATGGAGTCTTAATATATGTGCCAAGAAGCCCACTGTCGAAAGGAGTCCACTAAGTGGATCCTGTGCCGAATGACAGGGAAATGGGCCAAGCCCAAATGTAAAATGAGACGCGCCGAGGGCTGCCCACACCGGGAAGATGGACGATGGCGCGCTGGGAAGCTCATGCTGAGAGGATGAGGGTCGTCCCTCTATAAGAAGGCTACCCTTCGAAAAGAAAATAGAAGAAGAAAGAGAAAAAAAAAGAGAGAACAGAAGAGAAAAGAAGAAGAAAGAGAAAAAAAAGAGAGAACAGAAGAGAAAAGAAGGAAGAAGAGAAAAAAAGAGAGGCAACAAGGGAGAGAAAAGAGAGAAAGAAAAAGAAAAGAAAGGGGGAGCTCGAGGGCCCTTCATAGAAGAAAAAGAAAAGAGAGAGAGAGAGGCTCGAAGGAAGAAGCCAGGTGGGGTGTGACGTTCGATGTCCTGAGCAGCTGCAGCTCCTCTTCCCCCTCTCTCCTCTGTCTGAGTATTGTTCTCGTATCCCTGTTTTCGAGCATCTCTGCTCTTGTAGCACCGAATGCCAATGTAACCCTATCCTCAGGGATAGAGTAGGCGTATGCTTCTTCTTCTCCCGAGTTGAATTCATGTATGTTCACTTTTTGTTTCCGATGAAATAGTTAATGACAGATGGGTTGGGTTCTCCCCCATTACTATTCCTTTGTTTCTGCTTCTGCATTATATGCTATGGATATTGATGGCTGCACCTCTATGCATGCTTTACCGTTCCTATTTTTTTTTATTATGTTGAACGTTCTTCCATCGTATGATTCTTTCAACTCTACACTTACAACGAGAGCCTGAGACAGCCTATCTCATAGCTTCTCGTCTGTGAAACGAGAAGGGACGAATCCGGATCGTAAGGCTTCCGTGAATGGTTCTGCTCCTAGTGAGGCCCCAGAAGGAAGGGTGTCTCCACCCCGAATCACCCTCTCTACAAACATCCAAAACGGTCTTCAGATTGTTGAACAAACCCCTTTTCTTCAAACGCCCAAAACTCGGCCTTAAAACCCTTCCAAAAAAAAACCTCACCTAAGCCTCCCGGCGCGAGCACCTCTCGGCGCAAGTCTCGTGCCGAGGGCTTGCCATGCCAATTGGGTTTCCTTCTTCGCACCGAGGCCTAACTCCTTCTTCGCACCGATACCTTTACATCTTCTGGCCATGTCAATGCGTTTGTGCCAATGCCGCCAGGCTATGCCAACTTTGCTCATCATACCCTGCCCTATCGAGACGTACTACCTTTCCCTCCATCCTCACGGGAGCCATATTAAAGGGGTTCATTCCCCTACATTCTACAACCCCATCAAGTCATGGGGCCCTGCCATTGCAGGTTATCCGTTGACTGCAGCGGGGATATCACAACAGGGGGGATAAAGTCCCATATGATTTAGACCCCTTGGATCTCGTGCTATGCCCGGCTCTCATTTTGGTTTCCACTCCTACAGTTCGTGAGTGGATGACCTATAATACCCTTTTGGCACTCCCAAAATAAGGGGAGGTGTTGTCAAAATCTGTTCATGCTGTTACTCGATCGCATAGTATGATGTTTTCATCGGAATTGTGCATTTAACTCCCTAACTGCGTGGCAAGAAGCTGAGCTATGTCATCTCATGGTATCTTGGCCACCACAGGGAACATATCTTACAGTTACATGATCTCCTTGGACCCCTTGGTGAATGAATCCACCCTCATCTTCTATTTCATCCTATTATTGCCACGAAATCCCCGTTGAACACAGAAGATCCCCTTGAATTCATCATAACCCCTCATGATATCTGAAGAAAACCATCAAAATGGCCACCGGCGCCACTACCTCCCGGCGCCACCTCCTCCCGGCGCCAAACCCGCGCCGGGTGAAGGGCGCGCCGGGAACCCTCCCGCGCCGTATGCCTTGCCGCGCCGTATACCCTGCCGTGCCGTCTGCCTATATTTCTAACCACGTCGGTTGCCCATCGTGCCGGGATCCCCTCGCGCCGACTCCTATCCGCACCGTTTCACCTTATTAACAGGTGCCATCCAAAACCTGATATCTTAACAGTCCCATTAAATCCAAAAGCAGTCCAAACTCAAATGTCCCTTTCTTATCAACTTCCGTGTTAACCTTCGTCACCTTACGAGGGAATTATGGTTCTCCACCCAGGTCCACGGAGACATATTAATGGGGGTTTTTCCCTACATTATACCGAACACGATGTTTCTTCTGTCACCCCACAGACCCTCGGAGTTCTGCCACTGCATGTCCTCCAATGGTCCTTTGAGGGGAACATCAACAAACGATATGGTAGCGAACACTGTCCCGCCACATTCAAATCCCTTTGGATCCAGGGCTACGCCCGTCTCTCTTTTGGCTTTCACCCGACATCTCGTGGGTGAATGACCTATATTTCCCTTTGGCATAGCCCCAGACAAGGGGGCATGCTGTCGGATTTGCAACATCATTATCGCATCCCGTATAGTATGTTTCCCATGCATGTTTCGCATCCCGTTAGCGGAGTTAGCATAATAGTCGTATCTCATTTTGCCCCCGAGGCATCCCTTCTTGGCAACTAATCAAGGGTTGTCCTTCCCCGGAAGGACGTAATTAACGTCATAGCCTTTATGGTATGACGGACTTTCGGTCCCGACACGAATATCATAATCGACTGACTGAGTCAAGTCGAGCGCACAATAAATCGTCACCCCGGTGACTTGCACGCCTAATAAGCCCAGTAAAAATAAACCTAAACAAAAAAAGCATCCCCACACCTGACCGCAAGACGCTATCTAGCGGTCTTCACCAGACCGCTAAGCCCTCCTAGCGGTCCATCGCGCGACCGCAAGGCTCGAACCGACATAGGGTGAACCTTAGCGGTCTTCACATGACCGCCTCATCCCCTAGCGGTCCCTGGAAGGACCGCTAGGCCGTCCCAAGCGCGAAAACGGCGGAAATCGTGGGAAAAACCATTCCATGTCCCGTTCACACCCATGTGAAGGGGAAAACAAGGGGAAACTAGTTCACAACCTCTCTAGCACCGAGAGGTCTCATTTATACCCGAAAAATACGATCAAAACTCTAGATCCGGCTCACACCCCAAAAATATGCATTTTTCCCAAAACGTGAGGATAAATCTACTCGGCTCGCCTCGGGCTGCCAAACTCGCGGAAAATAAACTACACGAGCTAGGGATTCGTCCCCCTACCTCCACCAAAGATTCTGCACACCGAGGACGCCGATCCATCGCGAAAATGCCATTAGAAACCCTCATCGGTGCCCCATGCTCACAACCTGCTTCACCGTGCCACCACGCCTCGATCCTCGACCTGTCCTCGCGTTTCCTGCCCTCACACCATCGCCGCCTCGCCCTCATCCGCCACCGTCGGCCGCCCTGGGGAGAGGGGGGGAGAAAGTGATGAGAGAGAGTGAGAAAGAGAGAATGGGGAGAGAGAGGGGGTAAAAAGGGTTATACATAGAAAATCCAGAAATTCCAGAAAATATCAAAAATTGGGAAAAATACTCCCCACGCTCCTCGGAAAATGTACAACGTGTTGGTACCATCCCGGAGTAGGAGAACACAACGGTTTACCTTACACAGGGTTCCGAAAGTCCGTCAGGGAAAAACACGCATAAACTACAAAACGTTCTTCGGGACTCTCGAAAGTGATCCGAAACCCACGGATCCTGATCCGAGAAAGATGTTCGAAAAACCCGGAGAATTACATGAACGGGGAGGGAAGAAGACTTACGGAAATGAAAAAATAAAAAAATAAATAGTGGGAATGCCACAGCCGGTGAACAGGGGCTTGTGGCTTACGGTGTAGATAAATAACAATGGAATCAAACTAAAAGAAGTAGGGAAGTGGGGGCTTGACATCTCACCAGAAGGAGAAATACACAATCGTGCTGCAAATTTTTTTGATCTAAGCATTATTTAACTCTAATTAGGGTTAGCATCTCTTCATTTATAGATAGAAATAAAATTACAAATAGACTCATTTTTTTCACATCCATATTATCCCTACCTTAAAAGAAAAAAAGATATAACTGACCAAGTAAACTCTAAATTAAAATAACTCATAAATTAACTGTGAGAATATAAGAAAATAATAAAAAATATATTTAACTCAGATCTCTTCTTCGACGATTCTAAATAAATATGCATCTTCATATATAACCCGTACAACTCGCTCCGCATCACTCTCAACCCCATCTCTTTTAATAAGATAAGCGCTCTGCACGATATTTGAACGGGGGAAAACCTTCCAGCACATCAACGTCGGACAGTATTTGGCACGTGATCTTCTATTTCAAGTGTTTCAGTTCACTTCCGTGAGAAGGATACTAAGGTTTGAGCATTATTTTTATATATATTTCTTTTTAACCGGCGTGTGAGTCTATGATTTATAAGGTGCGGAGTCTAGAGGTTTCATGGAAGTTACGGCGCTTATGAGAAGGGTACGTATGGCTTTCTGAGGTCACTATACATGGGGGACCACAACTTGGAAGAAGCACGGAATGAACGAGGCAGATCGAAACATTGGCAATGGGTCAGATGCCATCTGAGCTGCCCAATGAGACTTGTGAGGTCTTATCACAACTTTTCTGCGTCACTAACTGGGCTGGGTCCACTGCGTTGTGGGCTGGGCATAGGAAGACGTCCATATAAAATCCGTTTTAGAGTAAGAAAAGATCCAAACCATGTACATGTAAGTATATACGTATGTACTATATATATATATATATATATAGAAAAGTTATTTGACTTTGAGTTCAATTTTTAATTGGTAGTCACATTTTGAATTCAATTTTCAGCTGAAAATATAAGCTGAAAATGAGCTATAATTTTCTTTTAATTCAAGAACTTCAAAATGGCTACAGATGACTTTGAGTGATTGACAAAGTCATTATATGGCTGGAGGTTTTGGCTAGAAGTCAAAATAGCCCCATGATTACATAAATGGCTTTTAAAACCTACCATCCGTTCATCAAAATAACTGGACAAAAATAAATGAAAATCCCAAGGTACTTTGAATTAGGATTTTTTTATTTCGATGCAATTCTCCGATTTTAAAATATCCAGTTTTAAACCAGTGTTATTTTTATGATTTTAAAATCAAGAATATTTTATTTGGATGACAGGAAAATAAAACAAGGTACTTTGTTGGTTTGTTATGATTTCAATTTATTTTTTCTATGATTTTAGTTTCCAATGGATATGTATCGTAAACTAAAATAAGAAAACCTTAGTCCCACAGCAGCCAGCATAATCGCATTTACATTATTTAATTTGCAGTCAAACAAGTAACCAAAAAAATATTGTGAAATAAAATAATTATAAATTTTATAGTGTTTCATGATGAAATAAATAAGCCTTAGAAGCTTTGCTAAACACGGTCTTAGCCTAGTTAAGTTACAGAACGGACACGCCATCTTACCTGTACAGCGGGATTATGGATCTTCACAACTCAACAGGATTGTGAGATTTGACGATTTTGGTGTTCCGAAGACTTCACAAGTTCCCTAAAAATTATGAGAATTTCTTTGTCAATAAAGATGACAGCAAGCAAGTGCCCTTATGTCTAGTTCGTTGACTCGGTGATCTGTGCTAGATCGGGATCACCTTCATCCAGTATGATACGCCTGAGTCGCATGCGAGTCAGACCGACTCGGTCTATCTCACTCCACCCCGACAACCATTTCTTCCCCTACCTCGGCAACCTTTTCTTCCCTCACCCCGGCACCCCCAGCGCCCCCACCCCACCCCCGACAGCCCCCCACCACGGCTGGCAACCCCCCTCCAGGCTGGATCATTGCCACCACCACCAGATCTCGTCTTCCATCGTCAGATCCTTGTCGTCACTGTTGGATCCTCATCGCCACCAAGAAACCCTCACTGGAGCACGCTTAGAATGTTGCAGAGAAGGGTAGAGAGGCAAGGAGGAGCGGCTCGGTCCGAGTCAGCCTGATCACGTCCCGATTTCTCATATATCTGGTACTGACATGTCCGAATCAACCCGAGTCAGCGAACCATGGTCTCAGGTGAACCAAACGTCTTGAGATCTTCTGCCACTCCTGACGTTCCTATGCTCACATTTCAGGTTAATTAATTTGGGTTACATCCAGTACTTTAACAATCCCTTGATGAATGACAAAAATTGACAAGAGTAGCAAGAGTCCAGGGACTACTGCAATTGCATTATGTTGTCTTGTAATCTCATCTCTCATTCACCTTCATCCACATGACTGGCCACTGAGCATCATTAGATCCTTAGATCCGAGCAATATAGGAAGGGTGTTATCTTTCTGTCCTTTTGTTCGTTACACTCACCATTAGATAAGTTTAATGCCAAATGTAAGTTTAGCGCTTTCAAGATTGAAGCATCAAACCATATCATTTCTAAATCAGATTGTGAGAAAATAATGTGATAATGAAAATAGAAAAGGGAGTTACATCCTAATATTTCTCTTCGTATAATGTAATTTTAAATTGGGTGCTCCACGTCAACATCGGTTTCTTGAATCAAATGGTTAAAAAATGATGTGAGAAATAATAGTAAAGCGGGTAACATCTTAATTAAGCACCACCTTGATAGTGAGTTACTTAAGGGTTAATGAGTTAACTCGATTTTAACTCAGATTTCACTTACGTCGAATTATATAACATGGATGAAAATAGAGTTAATCCAAGTTAACCCTAGATTACATATCCCACCCCAAGAGATGAGTTATGGAACCCACCCAGCTAACCCATTAAGATAACTCTTTTGTTATCAAATTAAAACTAAATTAAATGATATATATATATATATATGTTGATTATATTAATCCAGATTATCCTAAATCACTACTAAAGCGGGACAGGGCAGGGTATGTCTCTTGATCCAATACAATACTGTGCCACATGAAGGGAAAGGAGCAGGGTGCGGAAAGGGTGACTGGGTGTGGGGTGTCAGTCTTCGGGCCTTCTTCGGATTCAGTCACCTCTGGTACATGCATTACGCCTCCAAATCACTTACCCAAGACTCGGTTACTCTGTGAAAGCCACCTCGCACTCTCTCTCCACATGTTCGATCGCAGACTTCAATGAAACTAGTCATCTATACCTCTGTAGCAACGCTGCCCGCCCAACCCCATCCAACTCCATCTCACTGTGGGTTGCTGCGATGACGGCCATCACCGCCGTTTTTGTCCATCCCCGACAGGCCAGGCTCCCGTCAAGACCCACAACGGGAGCAGGGCACGCAAAGAGCATACCCAGATGCCGACTACAGCATCAGACCCGCATTCCCGGGGACTACAAGCTCTCATGGAGGGAGAAACTACAACGCTCGCCACGACTCGTGGAACTCCCCAAAGAGAAAGCCGGAGGAGTCTAAGATGAGGCTTCATTCAAGGACACTGTTGACAGAAGGGCGGTGGACAACATCCGGATGCTCATCGTGGACGCTGTGCAGAACACCGGGGCCGGTCACCCAGGGATGGCGGAGGTGGGGTATGTCTTGTACTGGCACGTCTTGAGGTACAACCCCAAGAACCCCGGGTGTCGCTTCGTCCTGAGCGTCGGACACGGCTTCCTGCTCCAATACGTATGCATGCACCTCGCCGGGTTCGAGTCCGTTCAAGTGGTCGGAGCTCTCTCTCTGTTGTGTGTCTGTGTGTGTGTGAACTTCTTTTCCTCATTCATGTTGAATTGTTACTGCTTTAAGATAGACCCATGGCTGCATCTTTGGGAAGGATTTATCGAATTATGACAGTATATGTCAAACTATGTAAAATTCTTTGCAGTTAGGATGATAAATTTCACAGTTTTTATTGGGCACAATCCAACCTATCAAGAGGCAAAACAATGGGAGAATTCGCATGCTCACTACTCACAAGTGCAAATTCGCTCTCCTGCTGTATCTACCCAATTTCAAGGGGACTTGTAATGACGCGAAAAATCTTACCAGCCAAGTGTCTTGTCAATTGGTAGCCGTCTACCCTGCTCATCGGTTGCACTCCTTTTGTACGGAGACATGGCACTTCCCCTTTGTTCACTGTGCACGACTCAAACTCATTCAAACACCAACAAAACCATCAAAAGCCACGCAAAAGCAGAGCTCGAAACAGGTCTGCATAAAATATTCCAAACATACTCCAAATATTTTGAGTGTAAGTGTTTCATTTTGAACAATGGTGAAGTCAATTTAGATAAATTTGATGCAAAGAGCCATGAAGGTATATTTTTTGAATACTCTTTAATTTTTGATCTTACTAAGTTTCTAAGCAAAAAACACTTATGCAGGGAAAAATACATGTGATATTTGATGAATGTGATCTATTATCAGATAAGATAACTTATGATAATTGTTAATGGGCCGTGTGCCCATTGGGCCCGCCAGCGGGGCACGTCGCTCGGCGGCCGAACGCGTGCCGCGGTGGCGGTCAGACGCGCCCGGGGCGTGTGTTTGCCTGCGCCCGGGGCGTGTGTTTGCCCGCGCCCTTGTGCGCCAGCGCGCGCCCGCCCACACGCGCCGCAGGGCGCGCTTGCGGGGCGCCACCGCGGCCCCCCTCCAGTTTCCTCCTTATCCGCCTCCTCTTCCTCCTTATCCCCTCCCATCGCCGCCTCTCTCCCTCATCTCATCGCTTTCCTCTCTCCCTCCTCCTCTCTCCCTCTCCTTCTTCTCTATAAATACCCCTTGAGGGGGTTGGTTAAATGCAAGAGAAAAATAGAGGATGAATAAGGAAGAGGGGATATTATGTGTAAAAGGAAGGAGAGATGGCACTATGTGTGCAAGATAAGGGATATGACGTGTCGGTGGATGACGTCACATTGCCCGAGTTGGTCCGTTAGGTATAAGGACTCCGGGAGATGTACCATGGTGGGAGTTCGTCTCCATTGGCCAAGGTGTAACGACCCGAGAATCCGATTACCGAGAAGGCCCGATAACCCGAGACTCGTACCGCCACCCACGAGTCCGAAGACTCGGAAGGGTTAAAAGGATGGTGTGGAAACTACACAAGTATCACAAATAATTGCAGAAATTAAACAGTTATAATATTAAGCATGAAATAAATTAACATTTTACATGGTCCACAATAAAAAATAACAACAGCAACAGTAGTCCACGACTAGTACAGTGACAAGAAAGAAAAGTACAGCTACACGGGGCATCCCCCGGCTCTGACCTCTGGCACTACCTCTGGGCACCCGCACCACGCTGCGCTCCTGACGCCCTCCCCGAAGGTGGCGCCTCACCTGAAACACGGTGAAAACACGCAGGGAATGAGTCTCGGCACAAGACTCAGTAGGGATCACTCAAACCCTACCTCGAAAAACGAGAAACCACTACTCTAGCGGTAGGAAAGTACCTCGGAAAGGAAAGCCCTGTACTCTACAGAACTAGACCCTACGGCACGCAAACCGACACACGTGCCACGGTACGAGAAGACCGAAACCAACGGTCGAACCGTCAAAACCCGAAGGTCGGAAACACACGACTGACAGTCTGACACTCCGTACTCGACAGGAGTACCACCCACTAGAAGCACAGCCGGTAGCGTCCCCTGACGTCTTACACCGCACCGCAGGTGAACCGCCTGACGTGGTAGGTCCTACCCGAGGCGCGAACACCGTACAAGTAACCACAAACAAGTGACTAGCTGGGGTCACGCCCGTCGACGTGGGTCCAACCGCCCCCAACCACGTGTGCACACACAGACCACGCGTCCCAGGTCTGGCCCTCTGACCGGTTTTCCCCTCAGCCGGACTCTGGCTGCAAGACGTGGGGCCCAACGGTAACCGGTCCACAAACCGTCTCGAAAGGTCGGCCCGTACACCACTCCCTGGTGCGACTAGCACCCGCGTACTAGTAGGCTACGACTAGTGGAGGGTCACTGAAGGAGTAGACTCTCGAGTCAACGGAAAACGACGTCCGAATCCGACAACGTGTGGGAATCACCCCACGCACCAGCCCCGTCGCACGGTGACCACGGTCGGAAAAGAAACAGACGCATTGCCCACGGTCAAACGCCTAACCGAGGCAAACGGGACTTCCGGACACCAAAGACACGGTCACGGAACTCCACGGGGTGCCCGGGGCGCACACACGGCCCAAGGGAAACACCCAACAACAGGCAAGATCGCGCTAGGGACACCTAGCGCGACACGGAAGAACGCGCTAGGGAACCCTAGCGCAACAGGGAAGGTCGCACTAGGTCTCCCTAGCGCGACAGGGACCATCGCGCTAGGTCTTCCTAGCGCGACAAGGATGATCGCGCTATGACCCCATAGCGCGACAGGAACCGCCTCCTGTTCATCTTCTCCGATGAACGCGCTCGGTCGGGGCAGCGCGACCTCCAGAACGCGCTACTGGAGTATAGCGCGTTCTCAGTCCGCGGCCGAAAACGGTAAGAACGCCCAAAAATTCTAACCACGCCCCCATACCTCCATAGGAGAGGGGGAAAATAAAGGGGAAGACCCCTGGGGACCCCTAGCATGATTCTAGGCCATCAAAACACGAATCATGCATTGAATCCATAGATCGGGCGAGCTCTCCCCAAATCATGGAAAAACCCAAAAACGCTCAAATGATCCCCTCTCGGCCTCCCCGCGGCCTATAAATCGCGGAAAAGATCGGCATGAGGCTAAGGAACGTCACCCTACCTCGATGGAGCGAATGCTCCGCCGGATCGATCACGAATCACGAAGAATGCTCGAAGCTTCACGAACTCCCCACGCTTCCCACGCTCGCCGCACGCCCACGAGATCGCCTCACCGTCGCCCACGCGTCCGCGCCGTCGCCCCGCCGCCGTCCGTAGCCGGAGAGGGGTTCGCCGCGTCCGAATGGGAGAGAGGGAGAGAGAGGGGGCTCACGGTCGCGAGAGAGAGGGAGAGGAAGAAGAAAGAGAAAAGGGAAAAGAAAAGAAAAAGGATTAGGATTTATAGAAAATCCGAATTTTCGGAAAAATACCGAAAAATAGAAAAATACATTTCTGGAATCCTCGGAACGCACCGATCGCAACGGTACCACTCGTGCCCGGGTGAACGGCCCAGTTAACCCGCAGCGAGCGTCCGAAGGAAAAGCCGAAACCCGCGCCGGAATCGGAAACACACGCGAAAAGCCGCGGAACGCCTCCGGGCCTCCGAAACGACTCCGGATCGCGCCGATCCGAACACGAAAGATGTCCGAAACGAAATTTCGGACACAACAGAGCCGGACGCTCCGAAAACCAGATCCGGGACCCACGAAGAAGGATCCGAAAGGTCCGGGATATTACAGCCCTCCCCCCTTAAGGAATTTCGTCCTCGAAATTGAGAACAACCAACGGGGAAAGAAGAGGAAGACTCACTCAAACAGATACGGGAACTGCTGACGCATCTCGTCCTCACGTTCCCACGAAGCCTCACCACCAGAGTGTCGCTGCCACACGACCTTTACCAAGGGAATGACCTTGTTCCGCAGGCGCTGCTCTCGCCTATCCTCCACGCGGATCGGAAACTCTGGGAGAGAAAGATCTGGAGTCACCTCAGGCCAAACAGAAAACTCGAGCACATGAGAGTCATCGGGCATATACTTCCGCAACATCGAGACGTGGAACACGTCATGCACCGACGCCAACTCAGGAGGTAACTGCAACCGGTAAGCAACCTCACCGATGCGCTCCACAATCGCGAAAGGACCAATATAGCGGGGACTCAGCTTCCCACGCCGTCCAAAACGCATCACCCCCTTCATCGGAGAAACTCTCAAGGGGCTGCCTCCTACGGTCAGCATAGCTCTTCTGCCGACTCTGGGCCGCCAACATGTTCTGACGAACCAGGTGCACAACCTCCACACATTGCTGCACCAATTCCGGTCCCGTCAAAACACGCTCACCCACCTCAAACCAATCAAGTGGAGTCCGACAAGGACGCCCATACAATGCCTCGTATGGAGCCATGCCGATGCTCGAATGATAGCTGTTGTTATAGGCAAACTCCACCAACGGTAGGTGATGAATCCAACTCCCCTGCCACTCCAGGCAGCAGGATCTCAGCATGTCCTCCAAAGTCTGAATGGTCCTCTCAGACTGACCATCTGACTGTGGATGATACGCCGAGCTAAATGCCAACTCCGTGCCAAGAGCTCGCTGGAAACCCCTCCAGAATCCAGAAGTGAAGCGCGGATCTCGATCCGACACGATCGAAATGGGAACCCCATGCAACGGCACGATCCGCTCCACATACAGACGAGCCAACCTGGACACGCTCCAGCTGACCTTGACCGGTAACAATCGAGTCACCTTCGTCAGCCGATCCACCAGCAACCAAATACTGTCCTGCCCACTCGGGGTCCTCGGCAACCCCACCACAAAATCCGTGGTCACATGGTCCCACTTCCAAGCAGGAACATCCAAAGGCTGGAGAGTACCTCCTGGTCGCTGATGCTCCGCCTTCACCTGCTGACAGATCAGGCACCTGGCCACAAATTCGGCAACATCTCTCTTCATGCCAGGCCACCAGAACTGCCTCCGCAAGTTCCGATACATCTTCGTCGCACCCGGGTGTACAGTGTACCTGCTCCCATGAGCCTCGCGTAACACCGCACGACGAACCTGCTCCTCGGCCGGGACGTACAGCCTGCCACGAAACCTCGCAGCACCGTCCTCGCCGAGCTCTACGTCAGCCATAGCCAGAATCCGGGGCAACTCAGGGTCCGCATGCTGAGCCTCTGTCACCTGACGACGGATAGCAGGAGTGACAGTCAGACTCGCAAGCACTGCCAACCCTGGCTCCTGGGGAATCTTGAGCCTGAAAGATACCTCGGGCACTTGTTCCCAGAGCCTCCACTTCCTCAACATCAAGGTACTGACCGCAACCTTCCTACTCAAGGCATCGGCGACGACATTCATCCTGCCCGGCTGATAAGACAGGGTGAAGTCATAGTCCTTCATGAACTCCATCCAACGCCTCTGTCTGAGGTTCAGATCTCTCTGCGAGAACACATACCTCAAACTCTGATGGTCAGTGAACACCTCGAACTTCTCACCGTACAGATAATGCCTCCAGATCTTCAGCGCGAAGATCACTGCTGCCAACTCAAGATCATGGGTAGGGTAGTTCTCCTCATGGGGCTTTAGCTGCCGAGATGCATAAGCCACCACTCTACCATGCTGCATCAGAACAGCACCCAATCCAACGCCGGAAGCATCTGTACACACCACAAAACCTCCCGATCCAGAAGGCAAAACCAACACCGGAGCCGAGGTGAGCAATCTCTTCAGTTCACTGAAGCTCTGCTCACACTCCTCGGACCAAACGAAAGGCACATCCTTCCGCGTGAGCCTAGTCATCGGGGTCGCAATGCGAGAAAAATCCTGGATAAACCGACGATAATACCCCGCAAGCCCCAAGAAACTCCGGATCTCCGTCACCGACCTCGGCCTCGGCCATTGCATCACAGCCTCGACCTTGGCGGGATCCACGGAAATGCCATCACCAGAAATCACGTGCCCCAGAAAGTGCACCTCGCTGAGCCAAAACTCGCACTTGCTGAGCTTCGCATACAACTGGTGATCTCGCAACGTCTGCAGCACCACACCCAAATGGTACGCATGCTCCTCAGCAGACCGCGAATAAACAAGGATGTCATCCACGAAGATGACCACGAACTGGTCCAAATACGGATGAAACACCCTCTGCATCAAGTCCATGAAGGCTGCTGGGGCATTGGTGAGCCCAAACGGCATCACCAAGAACTCATAATGCCCGTACCTCGTACTGAACGCAGTCTTCTCCACATCGGACTCGCGAATTCTCAGCTGATAGTAACCGGACCGCAAATCAATCCGCGAGAACACTCGCGCAGACTGAAGTTGGTCGAACAAATCATCAATCCGCGGCAACGGATACTTGTTCTTAATGGTCACTTCATTCAGCTGCCGGTAGTCAATGCATAGCCGCAGACTACCGTCCTTCTTCTTCACAAACAACACGGGCGCACCCCAAGGGGAAAAGCTCGGACGAATATACCCCTTGGCCAACAGTTCCTGCAACTGCGCCCTCAACTCCCTCAACTCAGCGGGGGCCATACGGTAGGGAGCCTTCGCCAAAGGTCCCGTACCAGGTACAACCTCGATCACGAAATCGATCTCCCGCTGGGGAGGTAATCCAGGCAACTCCTCAGGAAAAACATCGGGAAACTCGCGCACCACCGCAATGTCCTCGACATTCGGCTCCATCCGGTCAGACACAACCACAGACGCGAGAAAACCCTGACAACCGGAATCAAGCAACCGACGGGCTCGAATAGCAGAGATAAGAAATCGAGAAGAGGCGGAACGGATACCTTGGAAATAGAAGGTCCGCTTGCTCGGATGCTGGAAGTAGACCCTCTTCATCCCACAATCCACCACCGCTCCATGAGTCTCGAGCCAATCCATGCCTAGAATCACATCGTAATCCCGAAGCTGCAACGCATACAACCTGCCTGGCATACTCCGCCCATCGATCCACACCGGAACCTGGTCGAAGCAATACGGAGTGATCATAAAATCACCCGAAGGCAACTCCACTGCCAAATCACAGGACAACTGGGTCACCGGCTCCTCGACGCTCGACGCGAAATCCTCCGAAATAAACGAATGAGACGCGCCAGAATCAAATAAAACCCGAGCCGCACAACCCAAAATCTGAACGGTACCTTCCACGAGCTGCGACGCCACTGCCTCTGCCCTGGTCAAGTGCGTGATCTGGCCACGAGCCCTCTGCCTGCCTCCCACGCTAGCTGACCTGGGTAGTGGCGGATACTGTCCCTGCTGCTGCTGCTGCTGGGGAACCTGCTGCTGCGGCGGCCTCTGAGGACAGTCACGCGCCATGTGCCCTGGCTGGTCACACCGAAAACAGATGATCGGCGCCGTGCACTGCCTGCCTGGGTGGGTCCCACCACACCGTGGACAAGATCCTCGCGATCCACCCACTGATCCCTGACGCTGCAAAGGAATCGGCTGCTGTACACTGCCCGATGAAGCCTGCCCCTGATCTCTGGACTTCTTCTTGCCGAACCCCTTCTTGAAGAACTTCTTGACCTTCGAGCCGAAGGACGCAGATCCTGTCACCGAAGCTGCATGTGCCGGCACTCCTGAACCACTCATCGCATGTTGGAAGGAACCCTGCTGCTGGGTAGCCGACTGCTGGCTGCGACCTGACACAGACTGCCCCTGGCTGATCGGTCCTCGAGTCCTCTGCATATCCATCTCCAGGGAAATCGCAACACGAGACGCCGTCTCTAGATCAGTGGCCCCATTCGCGATCAAATGGTGCCTCAGCTCCAACCTCAAGCCCTGCACAAACTGCGTGGTCCTCACCCTCTCATGCTCCATGATATGAGGTGCATACCGACCCAGCTCGACAAATCGGGCCCTATACTGCAACACGGACATGTCACCCTGCACCAGCTCCAGAAACTCCCGCATCCGCTGCGTAGCAACAACATCTGGACAGTACGTACGCTCGAAAGCACTGACAAAGTCATCCCACTCGACCTGCTCAAGTGGACGAAGCTGAAAGGACGTCTTCCACTCGGAAGACCACCACCTCCGAGCCGTACCCTGCAACTGGTTGTAGGCCAACACCACTCTGTCCTCGGCAGTACTCTTCGCAGAACTGAACACCCGCTCCATCTCATCGAGCCAATCACGAGCCGCATCAGGGTCTGCCTGGCCGCTAAAGTAAGGTGGATGGAACTGCATGAAGTCCCTCACTGCTCGGCCTGGCCCACCCCTAGCAAACGAGCCCTCAACAGCCTCTCCGCCAAACTGCTGAGACATGAGATGGTACATGCCACGGAAGAAATCCTCGGCCCCCGGAGCCCTCGCAGCATCCGCGGCCTCGGTAGCTCCCGGAACTCTGCTATGCTCCTCCTGGTCCCTCTGGACCCCTGCTGGATCTCCTGACCTCCAGCCGACTGCCCCTGCTGAGAGCGAGAACTCCTCCTCGGCGCCATACTCGCTCCTGAAGCACAAGACAGAAAAATACGGAAACGGCAATGTCAGAGTAAAACATGCGGTGCCCAATGCCAGCGTCATCTGTACATCATCGCTGTGGACTAGTGGACCACTACAATTACCTATGATTCTCATGTAATTCCACAACCGCGCTCTGATACCAGCTGTAACGACCCGAGAATCCGATTACCGGGAACGCCCGATAACCCGAGACTCGTACCGCCACCCATGAGTCCGAAGACTCGGAAGGGTTAAAAGGATGGTGTGGAAACTACACAAGTATCACAAATAATTGCAGAAATTAAACAGTTATAATATTAAGCATGAAATAAATTAACATTTTACATGGTCCACAATAAAAAACAACAACAGCAACAGTAGTCCACGACTAGTACAGTGACAAGAAAGAAAAGTACAGCTACACGGGGCATCCCCCGGCTCTGACCTCTGGCACTACCTCTGGGCACCCGCACCACGCTGCGCTCCTGTCTCGCTCCCCGAAGGTGGCGCCTCACCTGAAACACGGTGAAAACACGCAGGGAATGAGTCTCGGCACAAGACTCAGTAGGGATCACTCGAACCCTACCTCGAAAAACGAGAAACCACTACTCTAGCGGTAGGAAAGTACCTCGGAAAGGAAAGCCCTGTACTCTACAGAACTAGACCCTACGGCACGCAAACCGACACACGTGCCACGGTACGAGAAGACCGAAACCAACGGTCGAACCGTCAAAACCCGAAGGTCGGAAACACACGACTGACAGTCTGACACTCCGTACTCGACAGGAGTACCACCCACTAGAAGCACAGCCGGTAGCGTCCCCTGACGTCTTACACCGCACCGCAGGTGAACCGCCTGACGTGGTAGGTCCTACCCGAGGCGCGAACACCGTACAAGTAACCACAAACAAGTGACTAGCTGGGGTCACGCCCGTCGACGTGGGTCCAACCGCCCCCAACCACGTGTGCACACACAGACCACGCGTCCCAGGTCTGGCCCTCTGACCGGTTTTCCCCTCAGCCGGACTCTGGCTGCAAGACGTGGGGCCCAACGGTAACCGGTCCACAAACCGTCTCGAAAGGTCGGCCCGTACACCACTCCCTGGTGCGACTAGCACCCGCGTACTAGTAGGCTACGACTAGTGGAGGGTCACTGAAGGAGTAGACTCTCGAGTCAACGGAAAACGACCTCCGAATCCGACAACGTGTGGGAATCACCCCACGCACCAGCCCCGTCGCACGGTGACCACGGTCGGAAAAGAAACAGACGCATTGCCCACGGTCAAACGCCTAACCGAGGCAAACGGGACTTCCGGACACCAAAGACACGGTCACGGAACTCCACGGGGTGCCCGGGGCGCACACACGGCCCAAGGGAAACACCCAACAACAGGCAAGATCGCGCTAGGGACACCTAGCGCGACACGGAAGAACACGCTAGGGAACCCTAGCGCAACAGGGAAGGTCGCGCTAGGTCTCCCTAGCGCGACAGGGACCATCGCGCTAGGTCTTCCTAGCGCGACAAGGATGATCGCGCTATGACCCCATAGCGCGACAGGAACCGCCTCCTGTTCATCTTCTCCGATGAACGCGCTCGGTCGGGGCAACGCGACCTCCAGAACGCGCTACTGGAGTATAGCACGTTCTCAGTCCGCGGCCGAAAACGGTAAGAACGCCCAAAAATTCTAACCACGCCCCCATACCTCCATAGGAGAGGGGGAAAATAAAGGGGAAGACCCCTGGGGACCCCTAGCATGATTCTAGGCCATCAAAACACGAAATCATGCATCAAATCCATAGATCGGGCGAGCTCTCCCCAAATCATGGAAAAACCCAAAAATGCTCAAATGATCCCCTCTCGGCCTCCCCGTGGCCTATAAATCGCGGAAAAGATCGGCATGAGGCTAAGGAACGTCACCCTACCTCGATGGAGCGAATGCTCCGCCGGATCGATCACGAATCACGAAGAACGCTCGAAGCTTCACGAACTCCCCACGCTTCCCACGCTCGCCGCACGCCCACGAGATCGCCTCACCGTCGCCCACGCGTCCGCGCCGTCGCCCCGCCGCCGTCCGTAGCCGGAGAGGGGTTCGCCGCGTCCGAATGGGAGAGAGGGAGAGAGAGGGGGCTCACGGTCGCGAGAGAGAGGGAGAGGAAGAAGAAAGAGAAAAGGGGAAAAGAAAAGAAAAAGGATTAGGATTTATAGAAAATCCGAATTTTCGGAAAAATATCGAAAAATAGAAAAATACATTTCTGGAATCCTCGGAACGCACCGATCGCAACGGTACCACTCGTGCCCGGGTGAACGGCCCAGTTAACCCGCAGCGAGCGTCCGAAGGAAAAGCCGAAACCCGCGCCGGAAATCGGGAAACACGCGCGAAAAAGCCGCGGAACGCCTCCGGGCCTCCGAAACGACTCCGGATCGCGCCGATCCGAACACGAAAGATGTCCGAAACGAAATTTCGGACACAACAGAGCCGGACGCTCCGAAAACCAGATCCGGGACCCACGAAGAAGGATCCGAAAGATCCGGGATATTACACAAGGTATGTTTGTGAGGTGATGGAAAAGTGCATTAGAGAGAGGATGTGTGCATGTGTGTATAGAGAGAGAACTTGAGAGCATAGCGCCTGTGTGATGACTGCGGCAGCCTCGTCTCTCAATTCTCTCTGTCCCTTCTCTCTTCTCGTCATTCTCCTCTATGTGTTAGAGGTAACGACAAGGGTAGTGCATCGGTGTGCCGATTGCATGATATTAGTCACGGCTTGGTCCCGTGATCAGTATGGTCTGCATCTCTGGGAGAACCATCACCATAGTCCTCGAATTTGGAGTGTAGACTTTTGGAGCGCTCGCGGGACGCCACCGCGGCCCCCCTATGTTAATGGGCCGTGTGCCCATTGGGCCCACCAATGGGGCATGCCGCTCAGCGGCCGAACGCGCGCCGCGCTGGCGGTCGGACATGCCCGGGGCGCATGTTCGCCCGTGCCCGTGTGCGCCCACGCGCACCCACGCGCGCTCGCCCGCGAGCTCGCACACGCGCAGCGTGGCACGCTCGTGGGGCGCCACTGTGGCCCCCCTCCCATTTCCTCCTTATCCGCCTCCTCTTCCTCCTTATCTCCTCCTGTCGCCGCCTCTCTCTCCCTCATCTCATCGCTTTCCTCTCTCCCTCTCTTTCTTCTCTATAAATACCCCTTGAGGGGGTTGGTTAAATGCAAGAGGAAGAATAAGGAAGAAGGGATATTATGTGTAAAAGGAAGGACAGATGGCACTATGTGTGCAAGGCAAGGGAGATGACGTGTCGGTGGACGACGACACGTTGCCCGAGTTGGTCCATTGAGTATAAGGACGTCGGGAGATGTACCATGGTGGGAGTTCATCTCCATTGGCCAAGGTATGTTTGTGAGGTGACGGAGAAGTGCATTAGAGAGAGGATGTGTGCATGTGTGTATACAGAGAGAACTTGAGAGCATAGCGCTCATGTGATGATTGCGGCAGCCCCGTCTCTCAATTCTCTATATCCCTTCTCTCTTCTCGTCATTCTCCTCTATGTGTTAGAGGTAACGACAAGGGTAGTGCATCGGTGTGCCGACTGCACGATATTAGTCATGGGTTGGTCACGTGATCAGTATGGTCTGCATCTCTGGGGGAACCATCACCATAATCCATGGATTTGGAGTGTGGACTTTTGGAACCGACTCTGTGACTCCGCGATTATTTATGGGTAGGGGTCGACTCTGGTAGCCAATCTTGTACCTGGATACTGAAGATACACACACGTTTGTGTTTCCGCTTCCGTTGTTACGTGTGTACGTCTTATTTCCGCTGCGAGGTATGTGCTCCAACTCTGAACTCGTTTAGATATCTATATTCCGTGAGGTTCATCAATAGTGGTATCAGAGCTCAGAGTTTTTGTCGCGGTTTAATTTATGATGGATTTGTTAGCGGGTTCGGTATCCTCTCTTCCTTGGGCTAACACGAGCGTGTGTGTATTGCGACGTTTCTCCCTCAGACTAATAGATAAAGAGGAACTGGCATAAAAGTGGCTATTTGTTGCCCTTTCTAGTGGTGGTGACCACGGCAATGACAAGAAGAGCTGTTGAGATGATCCGGCTGACGTCTTGTAAATCGTATCTCGGATGGGTTCCGATAATTTAATATGAGTTCAATACGCTGTTTTGTACAGCTATACAATGTTTGTGGACTCGTAGGGTGAGTCTGTTGGTGCTTTCGCATGTTGGACATTGCGAGACTCTGGTAATTAATCATCATGATGGAGTATGTAGTTCCACTGTGCACCACTGCCATGCCTTGTAAAGAAAACCTCCAAGGGAAAGGGAGTGGTGGATTGTTGCTATTTCTGACTTTTCTTGCATTTGTGTAATTTAGACCATGCTCAAGGTGTATTTTTAATGTGTTTGAATTTACACTCATGTAAGCATGGAGTCGGATTTAGATTTTAGTCATGAATATGTTTCATGATAATATGTCATATTTATCTATTTATTTTTGTGTAAATTTGTTTTGCATATGAAAAATACAATTTTTTTTGCATATATGATACTATTTTTAAACTGTGCAAATTTGTTTTGCATATGTGTGCAAATTTATTTTGCATTTATACTTACAATCATGCATAGATGAGCATATTTATTTAGTGCCACGTGGTTGAGTGCTATTGCAATGTGATCGCATTTATTTACAGCTTATTGATATGAGAATGTGTGTTTCTCTCTTAATAGAAAATTTGCTCGAAATCGTTCTAATTCTATTCAATAATCTTATGTGAGTGGGAGATGATTGTAGGTTGCCTAGCGTCTACTTTCGATGTCACCGCATACGAAAGTTGAATGTGATTGGTTTGGATTTTTTGTAGCAAATTTGGACGATGTGTAATAATGATGTCCACTGCTCTCACTAAAGAATGTAGTGATTTAATGTGATGACCACTGACAATTTGTTTGTTAATCTCACTATAGGTGACAACCGTAGAGATCCAACAAAATAAGCATGGGTTGCTTATGCGATGTTGGATCGTTATTGACAAAGATCGTAACTTTTTTTCTTCCTTTTTTTCTTATTCGACTTGTGTGTCAAAAATTGAGGACCCAGATTCTGCCATGTGATATGTGCTAGTGTCGATGCCTACGTGTGAATTAGGCTTGACTGATCTAGCATGTCGGGAGCCTTTTGAAAAGGGCTATGAGTCATGGAATCATTATTGCCGAATTTCATCCTTCTTTGATAAAGGAATGATGATTTTCCTGTGGAAGAAAATTTTTCTTGCCTTAGCAATAGTGCTAAGAGTCTTAATCCTCGTCCGTTGGGACCATAGTTTGATATCCTACCATTTTCAACAGGAGGAGGGAATGTGTTTCTCACCACCACGTGCCTGATCATCACGTATCTGCCGAAAATAGTAGGGATGATCAGCCTAGTAGGAGTACGCCTACTGGGGAGTGCGCACTCAGTGGGGAGTGCACACTCAATGGTAGTGTATTGGTGAAACCACTAGAAAATTTAAGATTCTAAATGTAGTGGCAAGCGTGGGTATGTCCCTCGTCAATTTTTAAAAATTTTGATGACCATGTGCTTATTTGTAAGCCTAAGAAATGATGAAAAGTCCAGATTTGTCCAGGAGTTTTTTACATCATTGTCGGATTCCATGACACTACATATGGTTTGGGAGCTAATAAATCCCTTACAGGTGTGCGAAGAGATTGAAAACTAGTGAGTTTTCAATGATTTGTTCTGGTCATAGTAGCTGATCTTACGGATTTGTTCTAGTTGAAGATCATGGGATATCATTAAAAAAATATAGTTAGATCATTCTCCAATGGAGTGTCCTTGGACTGAATGGTTGATTTACATTGTTCTAGTTGAAGATCATGGGACATCATTAAAAAAATATAGTTAGATCATTCTCCAATGGAGTGTCATTGGACTGAATGGTTGATTTACACATCGTCAGAGTGTCATCAGGCTTGAATCGACCCTCTCACACAGGTGATTCACCTTGGCGCTATAGATAGCGTGCAAGATGAGGCATTTGATATTACGGTGCCCTATAGAGATCTAGGTGCGAGTGTAATATCCCAAACAACATTGATATGCCACCTTGGCTAAGGCTAAGATGAGATCTAATAAAGATTGGCCATGAGGATTTGGCTGCAATCCCATAGAGCCTGAAAATCCAGATACGTGAGTCGCCAGAAGGCGCTGAGTGGGAGCGACTGGTTTGCGAGACTCTGATTAGCTGCGTAAGTCGTAACTAGACTTGTATCTGTGCATTGTTTCTTAATATTTTATTAAGTGACATGCCCATGAAAATGGAAGAACACCGCAGCATGCGTATCAAATCGCATGTGTAATATGACCATATATGAGAATGATGAATGGATCCCTCTTCATCATTATGTGAGCTCATGAATCACATTTGTGTGATTCCTTATGTATCTCCAGTGACCTGCAGCACTGTGTCATGAAAAGGACGCTTGATGTCGCTACTTTAACATGTTACTTAGGGTGATGATTGATACCGTTCAGCGGGACATGTCTAGGAAAGCGGTCAAGACGAATTGGATTGACATTAGCAGCATAGGGAACACATTTATATTTCACTATGCTTAGTTGCTCATATCCGAGGAGACTCTATTACCTATATGGTGTTGATAGAGTCATGGACACTTAGCATGTGGGGGTTTGACACTGCCTGTTTTTGAGAGATCCGGAGTTTCAAATCAAGTGAATATTAAAAGTCTGAGATACATGCCGAGTTGTTCTGAGTACTCCGTTAGTTAGGTGATGGCTCAACGGAATACTCCCAATTTATTTGGATAAATCTCGCGGAGGTCACACGCTCCATTTCCTGTATGACCAAGAATTGCAGACTTTTAAGACGTATATGTTTTGAGATGAAGGAAATGCACGGTAGGCCATAATGGGCAAGTGAGAGATGTTAATGGGCCATGTGCCCATTGGGCTCGCCAGCGGGGCACGCCGCTCGGCGACCGAATGAACGCCGCGGTGGCGATCAGACGCGCCTGGGGCACGTGTTCGCCCGTGCCCGCGTGTGCCCGCGTGTGCCCTCCCGCCAGCGCGCACACGCGCCGCGTGGCACGCTCGCGGAGCGCCACTGCGCCCCCCCTCCCCTTTCCTCCTTATCTGCCTCCTCTTCCTCCTTATCTCTTCCCATCGCCGTCTCTCTCTCCCTCATCTCATGGCTTTCTTCTCTCCCTCCTCCTCTCTCCCTCTTCTTCTTCTCTATAAATACGCCTTGAGGGGATTGGTTAAATGCAAGAGAAAATTAGACGAAGAATAAGGAAGAGGGGATATTATGTGTAAAAGGAAGGAGAGATGGCACTATGTGTGCAAGGCAAGGGAGATGACGTGTCGGTGGATGATGTCACGCTGCCCGAGTTGGTCCGTTGAGTACAAGGACGTCGATAGATGTACCATGGTGGGAGTTCATCTCTATTGGCCAAGGTATGTTTGTGAGGTGACGGAGAAGTGCATTAGAGAGAGGATGTGTGCATGTGTGTATAGAGAGAAAACTTGAGAGCATAGCGCCCTGTGATGACTACGGCAGCCTCGTCGCTCAATTATCTCTATCCCTTCTCTCTTCTCGTCATTCTCCTCTATGTGTTAGAGGTAACGACAAGGGTAGTGTGTATCGGTGTGCCAACTGCACGATATTAGTCACGGGTTGGTCCTGTGATCAGTATGGTCTACATCTCTAGGGGAACCATCACCATAGTCCATGGATTTGGAGTGTGGACTTTTGGAGCCAACTCTAGTAGCCGACTCTGTGACTCCGCGATGATTTACGGGTAGGGGTCAACTCTGGTAACTGATCTTGTACCTGGATACCGAAGATACACACACATTTATGTTTCCGCTTCTGTTGTTACGTGTGTACATCTTATTTTCGCTGCGAGATATGTCCTCCAACTCTGAACTCGTTTAGATATATATATTTGTTGTATATATTCCGTGAGATTCATCAATAATAATGATGCAAAAATTCTTCAAAAGAATGAAGATTACAAATAAGAAAATCTAAATAAAAACTCTTTAATGGAAGAAGAGGATGTACAAATCATGGATGATCCATCACTTAGAACACGAGGAGAAGATCAAGATAATCCTCCCATTGAAGCACTACAAGAAGAGTCAAGAGGTTATCAAGGTCTACTAAAAATATGGAAGATTATGAAGAGTCATCTAATAGAGAATATTATGAGAGACCTCTCGGATAGAATGCACACGAGATCACCATATCAACAAGTGGTTGAAAGTGATTATTTTGTACTCATTTCACAGATAGAACTTAAAAATATTGATGATGCACTCAAGGATGAATTCTGACTATTGGTTATGTAATAAGTGCTACATCAGTTTGATAGGAATAAGATTTGGCCCTTAGTGCCTCTTCTAAAAAATCATCTAGGAATTTGCACCAAATTGGTGTTATGCAAGAAACTAAGTGAAGCGGGTATGATAGTTCGGAATACCGTCAAACTTGTAGTAGAAGAGTATAATCAAGAGTTTGAAATTAATTTTAACGAATCCTTTGCATCAGTTGCATATTTAGATGTCATCTAACTTTTACTTGTATTTGCATATTCTACGGGGTTCAAACTTTTTCAAATAGATGGATATATTAAAAAAAATACGTAAAACAACCCTCGAGATTTGAGGATTTTGAATTATCTCGTCATGTTTTCAAATTACGCAAGACCCTATGGGCCCGTTTGATATAAAGTGGACACGAATTCGCCGGTTTTTATCTGCACGGGTTAGTGTATTCGACTATTTCGGTCGAATACGTAACCCATGTAAGATGGCATTCTTGTAATAAAATTAAGAGCATTTAATGTGTATCCTCACGTTACTCCCATACTCCATCAAAGTGCATATAAGATGTCACCGACGAATAAGGCTCTGGACCGGTGAATATGCTGCCCTGCCCAGTGGTATTCGCCGATCAAAGAGGCCCTATATGATTTCAAACAAACACTAAGGGCATCTTATGTTAGGTTGAATTCATTTCTAACAAAAAATGATTTAAAATACATGAAATAGTTTACTAAGATATTTTAGTGGTTGTTGGGAGAAAATAATTTACTAAGATTTTAGGTTGAATTCATTTCTAACGGAAAATGAATTAAAATACATGAAATAATTTACTGAGATATTTTAGTGGTTGTTGTGAGAAAATAATTTACTAAGATTTGTATTGATACACGTAGAGAACATAGCACCAATATTGAAGAAGACAACCTACAAGCTATTTAAGAGGCACAAGTCATTAGTGGATGATCTCCGATCCATTGGATGCATGTGTTTTGTTCTTGTAAATGGTAAGGAAGACGTCGATACATTGTGAAGAAAATATTTATGACACTAATTCTTTTCCCATGGAACATAAATTTATAAGTTTGAATTGTAATAATATTTTGTCATAGAGAAAATTTTATTTTGGTTGACTCTTCGTACTTGATCCTATTTTTTTTTCATCGCAAATAGTCTAGGTTTCTAAAGAACGTGGCTCTTCCACGGTCTCTACTGGATAAGACTTGGTGCCACTCGTTACGGCTGTTTGTCACTTAACTGCTTGTTGCCAGCCTAACATCAGCCGCCTCTCTCTCTCTCTCTCTATTTCACCTCACCATTTCCCATGAATTTGGGTGACAGAGGTGCACAAATTAGCAATAAAAATGCTACAGTGCATCGCGGGGTTGCCATGCTCCCCTGCCACATTTAAATACCGACCACACTTTTTTAAAATTTTGGAAGCTATAAACTACAATAAAAAGTGGAGTCCACATTCTCTATTTTTGTTGAAACTTAAAAATAAAATAAAATTCATATTCTTTAGCATTTTTATGAAAACTTCCCATTCTCTTTTTAATTTTTTTTTTCTTTAAAAGGGCTCTCACATTTAAATGCACCAACGAGAGAGATGTGACAGGGACATATGAAACCCCTGTAACTATCACACCATGGCATTTCTCAAGTAGCCATGCTAGAGGGATGTAAGCACATAGGGCCACCAGATCAGCTAGCCGAGATCGATCCATTGGGTAGAGCTAAACGAAGGCACTTATGATGACATCCACTAGGTCTATCAGCAATCATTTATTTGAGCGGATTATATGTGATATATGACATTCCACCGTGGGCTATTAGGATTCTGATACTATCTGAATAAGATTCCAAGTAGGTACGGATGCTATTACAGTCGAAGTACATTCGAAATTTAATTTGACCAGTTGATTCTGTCTAATCTGCCTCTTAAAGTATATTAAAGCCGTAACTTTTTACTGTTGGGCATTTTTCAGCCCACCGGTCAACTGGCCGTGATTTCCGGTCGACCGGAATCGGTCGACTGCCGGATTTTTTCAGGTCGACCGATTTTCCCATGGAACTAAGATACGGTTGTCTGAGAATTTCCGGTCGACCGTCCCTATAGGTCCGGTCGACCGGCAGCCCCGAGACAGCCATCTTTGACCTTTTGTTCAAAAGGAATCCTTTCCTTGATTTATTTAATCCCAAAAGTCATGGGATTAGGCAAGTTTGGTAGATCTGGTCCCTGGGTTGTCCCTTGACCATCCTAGATGTATAAAACATCTTATTGGGGGTCTAAAACCTAGATCCAAGGTGTTTTTCAAGGAAGCCATCAAGAGAGCAAAAGAGGGGTTACTGTAGCTCCGGGAAGAAGGTGTTACATAAGAAGAAGAACAAGAGAAGGGAAGATCTTCATCAACTGAACATGTTTCTCACTACAGGGAAGATCAGGTTTGCAGTAGAATCTGTTGTGATCAAGTAGGAGAGTTCAGTTATATTGAATCTCAATTCTCTCTTGTAATTCCAACTCAAGTCTTGACAAGAGACTTGAGTTATTTGTACTTTCATTATTGTTCATAGTGAAGTTTTCTCCTGTGACTTGCCCGTGATTTTTCCCCTTCACATTGGAGGGGTTTTCCACGTAAATCTTTGGTGTTCATGTGGTTGTGTTCCGATTGATTTTTCCGCTGCGTTATCCGGTCGTTCTAGATTTGTTCGTACACATAAGTCGGTGTATTCATACCCATCAACTGGTATCAGAGCCACCTACATGTTGTTTAGATCAGTTTTGATTATTTGTGTACGAACATGGAGACCAGTAACTCATCCCGCATGATTAGTTTAAACGGAAACAACTGGATGATATGGAAACCAAGAATGGAGGATCTCTTGTATTGCAAGGATCTGTACGGTCCATTGAAAGGAGATAGTGGAAAGCCCGCAACAACGTCACCCGATGACTGGAAAATGTTAGATCGGAAAACTGTCGGGTTTATTCGACAATGGCTTGATGATAGTGTTTTTCATCATGTCTCCACTGAGAGTTCTGCACACTCTCTATGGAAAAAGTTGGAGGGTCTTTATGAAAGAAAAACAGCCGGAAATAAGGCTTTCCTGATTAGAAAGCTTGTCAACTTGAAGTTTAAAGATGGCACTTCTATTGCTGAGCATTTGAATGAAATGCAGAGTATCACTAACCAGTTATCCTCTATGAAGATATCTCTTGATGATAAGTTGCAGGCATTGTTACTTCTCAGTTCGTTGCCAGAAAGCTGGGAGACACTGGTGGTCTCTCTCAGCAACTCTGCACCAAATGGAGTTGTCTCCATGAGTCAAGTAACAAGCAGTTTATTGAATGAAGAGTTGAGAAGAAAGAATTCAGGAATTTCTCACAATGGTTAACATGCACTCATCTCAGAGAATAGGAGAAGGTCAAAATCCAGAGGGAGAGGAACTTCACAGAAGAGCAGAAGTAAGTCTAGACCAAGAAAGGACGTTACTTGCTACAATTGTGGAGAAAAAGGGCATTTCAAGAATTAGTGCAGGCAACCGAAGAAGAATAAGAAAAAGGGAAAAAAAGTAGAGAATGCAGAGTCAAAAGAGAATGTCACAGCTACAGCACAAGGTGATGATTATCTGATTTTATCTACCTCTGATGATATTTTTTCTTGCGTATGCCAGGACCTCGAGTGGGTAATTGATACAGGTGCTTCTTACCATGCTACACCACGGAAGGAGTTCTTTGTCACCTACAAGGCTGGAAACTTTGGTGTCGTCAAGATGGGAAACCATGGGACGGCAGACATCATCGGCATGGGCGACATTCATATAAAGATCAATATCGGTTGCAAGTTGGTACTTAAGGATGTGAGGCATGTGGTTGATTTGAGGCTGAATTTAATTTCAGTTGGAAAGTTAGATGATGAAGACTATGATAGCAGATTTCACGAGGATAAATGGAAGCTTAGCAAGGGTTCTCTAGTTGTAACCACCGGAAAGAAATGTCACACCTTATACAGGTTGCAAGTTTAAGCTTGTGGTGATCAGTTGAATGCTACTGAGAAAGATTCTAGTATGGAGTTGTAGCATAGGAGACTGGGACACATGGGCGAGAATGGATTGCAGGTTCTTTCTAAGAAAGAAGTCTTACCAGACTTCAAAGGTACACATCTGAACTCATGTATTGATTGTTTGGCTGGAAAATAACATAGAGTTTCCTTTACCAGTTCTGCATTGTCTAGAAAGATGCATGCCATGGATCGTGTCTATACAGATGTATGTGGTCCTTTAAAAACAAAAACTCATGGTGGATCAATTAATGTTCCAGGTATCAGTGGTGCACTTTACTTTGTCACCTTTATAGATGATTTTTCAAGGAAAGTCTGGGTTTATGCTTTGAAGACTAAAAATCAGGTTATTGATGTTTTCAAGGAGTTTCATGCCAGGGTTGAAAGGGAGACAGAAAGACAGCTGAAATGCATAAGGTCAGATAATGGTGGTGAGTATACAGGGTCATTTAATGCTTATTGTAGGTCACATGGCATTCAGTATGAGATGACAGTTCCTGGTACACCTCAGCACAATGCAATTGCGGAGAGGATGAACCGCACCATCATGGAAAAGATCAGATATATGATTTTACAAGCCAAGCTACCCAAAAGATTTTGGGATTAGGCATTGAGGACTACAGTTGATGTGATCAACTTATCACCATGTACAGCTTTAAATGGTGATGTTGTTGGATATGTATGGTCAGGAAAAGATGTCTTCTACAAACACTTAAGAGTGTTTGACTGTCGTGCATTTGCACATGTCCCAGACATTGAAAGGTCCAAATTGGACGGTAAGACAAAAGAATGTATTTTTCTTGGGTACTCACGTGATGAATTTGGTTACAGGCTTTGGGATCCAGTAAAGCAGAAAGTATTCAGAAGCAGAGATGTGATTTTCTTTGAAGATCAAACATTTGAAGATTTCAAGAAAAAGGTATCAGCCAAGGCTTCTGAAGAAGGCTTAGCAGATTGTGATCCAATTTCCCCTCCCGTATGTCAGGGTGATGGGGGAGATCAGCAGGAAGATGATGCAGAGGCAGATGCTGACTTACCTGTAGAACATGTACATCAGGAAGTAGATGAGGAGCAACCTCCTATAGAACCTCAGCTGAGAAGATCTTCTAGAGAACATCAGCCTTCCAAAAGGTATCCTACAGATGAGTATGTAATGCTTACTGATGCAGGTGAACCGGAGTGTTACCAAGAAGCAATGCAAAGTGAGCAGCAGAATGAGTGGTTAGAAGCTATGCAGGAAGAGATGGATGCTCTACAGAAGAACCACACCTATGATTTGGTACAACTACCAAAGGGAAGAAAGGTATTGAAGAACAAATGAGTTTTCAAATTGAAGACTCAGGAGCAATGTTCTCAACCAAAATACAAGACCAGATTGGTTGTAAAAGGCTTTGGTCAAAAGCAATGTATTGACTTTGAAGAAATTTTTTCTCCTGTTGTAAAAATGTCTTCTATTCGTGTTGCTCTAGGTTTTGCTGCTAGCCTAGACTTGGAGGTTGAGCAGCTGGATGTGAAGACAGCTTTCCTCCATGGTGATTTAGAAGAGGAAATATATATGGAGCAACCAGAAGGATTCAAAGTCACAGGTAAAGAGAATTTTGTCTGCATATTGAGAAAGAGCTTGTATGGATTGAAGCAAGCTCCAAGACAGTGGTACAAGAAGTTTGATTCATTTATGGCTGAAAATGAATACAAAAGAACGGTTTCAAATCATTGTGTATACATCAAATGGTTTGGTGAGAATTTCATTATTCTCTTATTATATGTTGATGACATGCTTATCCTTGGGAAAGATATGTCTATGATTGACAGGCTGAAGAAGGAACTTAGCAAGTCCTTTGCAATGAAGGACATGGGGCCAGTAAAGCAAATACTAGGCATGCATATTTCTCGTGACAGAAAAGCCAAGAAAATATGGTTGTCACAGGAGAAATATATTGAGAAGGTATTGGACAGGTTTAGTATGAGCAATGCAAAGCCAGTTGGTTCTCCTTTTGCAGGTCATTTTAAGTTGTGCTCAGAGCAGAGTCCAACAAATGAAGAGGAGAAGGAGAAAATGCAGAAAGTCCCTTATGCTTCAGCAGTCGGAAGTCTGATGTATGCAATGGTATGTACGAGGCCGGATATAGCGTATGCAGTGGGTGTTGTTAGTAGATTTCTTGCAAATCCAGGAAAGGAGCATTGGGCAACAATGAAGTGGATTTTTAGATATCTCAGGGGCAGCTCCAAAATTTGTTTAAGTTTTGGGGGTGGATCACCTGTTCTCACAGGTTACACAGATGCAGATATGGCAAGGGATATTGATACAAGGAAGTCCACATCAGATTTCGTTCTTACTTTTGCAGGGGGAGATGTATCATGGCAATCCAGGTTGCAAAGGTGTATTACGCTCTCCACTACAGAGGCAGAATATATTGCTGCTACAGAGGTTTGCAAAGAAATGTTGTGGATGAAAGAATTTTTACATGAATTGGGGCTGAAACAAGAAAGCTATGTGGTGTACTGTGACAGCCAAAGCGCCATCCACCTATGCAAGAACCCAACTCTTCATTCCAAGTCAAAACACATAGATGTTAGATACCACTGGATTAGAAATGTGTTTGAAGAGAAGCAACTGAAGCTTCAGAAAGTTCACACAGATGACAATGGGGCAGACATGTTGACGAAGACTTTGCCAAAAGAAAGGCAAGAGGTTTGCCGACGACTGGTCGGCATGACTACACACTGAGAAGTCACGGGGCAGCCTCCCTTATGGGCTGAAGGGGGAGGTTGTTGGGCATTTTTCAGCCCACCGGTCGACCGGCCGTGATTTCCGGTAGACCGGAACCGGTCGACCGCCGGACTTTTTCAGGTCGACCGATTTTTCCAGGGAGCTAAGATACGGTTGTCTGAGAATTTCCGGTCGACCGCCCCTATAGGTCCGGTCGACCGACAGCCCCGAGGCAGCCATCTTTGACCTTTTGTTCCATGTCCGAAAAGGAATCATTTCCTTGGTTTATTTAATCCCAAAAGTCATGGGATTAGGCAAGTTTGGTGGATCTGGTCCCTGCGTTATCCCTTGACCATCATAGATGTATAAAACATCTTATTGGGGGTCTAAAACCTAGATCCAAGGTGTTTTTCAAGGAAGCCATCAAGAGAGCAAAAGAGGGGTTACTGTAGCTCCGGGAAGAAGGTGTTGTAGAAGAAGAAGAACAAGAGAAGGGAAGATCTTCATAAACTGAACAGGTTTCTCACTACAGGGAAGATCAGGTTTGCAGTAGAATCTGCTGTGATCAAGTAGGAGAGTTCAGTTATATTGAATCTCAGTTCTCTCTTGTAATTCCAACTCAAGTCTTGACAAGAGACTTAAGTTATTTGTACTTTCATTATTGTTCATAGTGAAGTTTTCTCCTGTGGCTTGTCCGTAGTTTTTCCCCTTCACATTGGAGGGGTTTTCCACGTAAATCTTTGGTGTTCATGTGGTTGTGTTCCGATTGATTTTTCCGCTGCGTTATCCGGTCGTTCTAGATTTGTTCGTACACATAAGTCGATGTATTCATACCCATCATTTACAACAACTATAAGTTACTTTCGAGATAACTCATTATGACCCTACCATTTTTTTGGGACCTATTAAGGGTCAGAAAACTCAACTCAAACCCATTCTAACCTGATTTGATCCTCGTTTTTCTACCCTAAACCGTTCCGATGTAAAACATCAATTTATCCAATTGTGACACTGATCATGATGATATGCCCTCCTCCCATGACATGGGCAGAAATTAATTCACCCTCGTCATATTCCAGGTTATATTTCTTTTAGAAGTCAACTAGTCAAAGGAACGCACTTCGCACGTGGGTATATGTTGTGCTAACAATTGAAATGGATGTGCATGGATAGCTGTAATCGTATTCTCTTTGTAATAGTTCCTTCTTTAATCTGAAGTTTTTTTTTTCTTTCGTTTCTCCATTTTTTTTTCTTTCTTTGAGGTAACATACTCCACTAACCTGCTCTGCACCTACGTTTCTCAATTTTTCATATTATATCAAAATTAATATGTAAATTAGAAGATAATACCATTTGTCCTGACCTTGGAGTTTAAAAAGTTGATCTGAATAAAGAATAAATGGCTGCAACAAGATAAGAATATACAGCGTGTTCCAGAGATTAGAATAAATGGCTGCACCCTTATCTCCTTATCTCTAAACTGATCAAAGAGATGTATTATGTCCTTTACATACTACAGTCTTTCTTGTTCTAACTTTTGTTGTCTATATGAGGCAGCTAAACAAGACCTCGATCATAGTCGACCCGTCTAAGTACATCAAGGAATTGAAGCAGAAGGTGGAACAGCTGAATGAGGATATTGTAAGCACCGTAAGGGATGTCAGTGATGACAACACTTTGCCTGTGGTATGCTTGGGAAAAATACTCCAATGAAAATTTAATTACATGCAAATGCAAGTGGAAATAACATACAAAATTCAAGTAACACAAACTCAATGAGGATCATCACAATATCCTCCAAGATCTCACAAAGCAATCATGACAGACAAACTTCATAGAAAGGACAGTCTCAGATGACAAAGGAAGTTGAACCTTTAAGAAGGCTAAGGATCCAACGTGTGCAGGTTTCCTTACATTATTTGTTCTATCTATTTTACTAACTATTTCCTTTTAATATTCAAAATGAAGCTACTTGTGATGGAAATATTCCTCTTCTTATATTTATGGACAAACCAGACCACTTCTTATTTCTCCCAAGCCTTGTAAAAGTCGTTTATCCTAATTTCATCACTCTCATCCAGAGAATCTGTTTATAAGTGTTGATTTGGTTTCAATGTAATGATTACATCATAATCTTGCATGAATGATTTGATTATTTGAGAGAAGCCTTTTATTTCATCTCTCTGTTACATTCATTTTTATCTTCTCTTTTATCCAAGGAATCATGGCTCATTTTACCCCAGCCGCAACAAGTATGGTTTAAGATGTCCATCTTAATATTCTCGTGCTTGAAATTTGTTTATATTATTGTCACTTGCACACTTGGGCAGAGTGATGACTCGTCACTCTAGAGCAAGGTTTGAGGCCGAAGTGCTTGGTGTGCAGGCACATTCATGATTGTTAAGCAGAGTTTAGGAACAAAATTGCAGCTGAAATCAAATATGTCTTTTCCACATTAGATTTTTCTTTCTGTAGAACTATGAAAATTCTCAAAGTTGACAAAAAATGGGAGTGCACCGCCTCTTGTTTTTTAATGACATAAAGATGGCTATGAAAAATGTTGGTAAGTATTTTTTTTCTGATAGTTAGTAAAACAAAGACAATCCTCTTCTTCACCACAACACTAAATTGGAACTTGAATTCCCAAGTCATGAAAATATTATCTGCATTAATTTATTGGAATTAAAGATGTGTGATGTTTGGATAAGAATTCTCTTCATTTAAAACAAGTGACCTGCTTAGCCCAAAGACGTCTGCACACCCACCCCCATCCAATGGATCTCAAGTTGGACTCCATCCAGCTGTGCCCATTGCATGCATCATACAGAGAGTTTGCATTGCCTGGGCTTCTCTCTGTAACTCTGTTAAATATTCATTCATATAGGGTGGATCCTTTAACACATTACATATCATAGATTGAGCTAACTCATTTCATTTTGTAATTAATTAGTACCATGATGTATAAGGAATAGACAAATTTGATAGGGACATTTATTCCAGAATTAAGGTGTTTGCTATGGATTCCAAACATATAATCTTTTCCCTTGTTGCATTATTTTTAGTGGCACAAACACAAAGATTATTATGCCATTTTTACCTAGCTAAATTGTCCCAAACTAAATTGTTATGTACTTCTTAATCATTTTTTGTGTAAACTGAAATTTTCTTTAGCTATCTTTACCAATAACACCAATGAATAAGGACTAATGCTTGAATTATTGGAACAACGCATGCCGAGTTACATGAGTTGATTTAGTTTTCTGAAGTTTGTGGCGCATACAAGTCAAAATCTGTCCGCCGATCAATTGCATCCAAGGAGATATAGTATAACTATATTTTTGTTAAACCCCATAAGATGATCCTTGTTGACAACGGGCACTTGCACAGCTTTGAGAATATAAACAGACATGAGTCTTACCGCAGTGCTGTACTACAGAGACATGAATGGCAAAAAAAGAAAAGCTAATACTCACATATCAGTGTTATTGATTGGACCCAATGCCGGGTCATATAACCCATCCACCACATGACTGTCATTGGCATTAAGAATATCCGACTTGGTAATCTTTTTCACACTTAATTTCCTAATATCCTCAGCAGAAGTATGAAGATTGGGTTTCATGAAGTTACATATTTAAAGTAACTAACATGAAAAAAAATCTCTGCTACACCAATTACCTACATTAACTACAAACAACAGTGCCGATATAGATAATGCTTTTGACACAATAGGCCCGGTCACCCATTGTAAATTTTCTGTGTGAATCTGTAAATTCATGCTCTGTGCAAGAGATCAATGGTTTATGGTATCTTAATAAATTATAAATTTTTGTCAACTCTGTTAATGAAAATGAGGAATGTATAGATGTTTGTCACTTGATCAATTGGAATCATATGTACGTAAAAGGTACTATTGTCCAAAACTGTCATAGATGTGAAATGAGTTACAAAATGAAATGAGTTAGCTCAATTTGCTGGTGAAATGTTCATTTGGTTAGGGTCTAACATATATCTAAAAGCTCGTAAGGGTGAAGTATTCATTGTGTACTTAACGCACATGCCTATTATCTCAAAAGGCTATATTTTATAGGAACAACAAATACTCACATGAACCTCTTGCCTAGATGTGACTCAGTAAATTGTAACAAATACCGAACTATGTGGACAATACTTTTGCATATCTATTGGGATAAGACTTATAATTGGTTGGTTCATTGGATGATAGCAAATACTCACATGAACCTCTTGCCTAGATGTGACTCAGTAAATTGTAACAAATATCGAACCATGTGGACAATACCTATGCATATCTGCTGGGAAAAGACATATAATTGTTTGGTTCATTGGCTGATACTGTTAAATTCGTTGTTGCTTAGAAACCAAGTAAAATGAAACCGTAGGACCACAAAATATAAGCAGAAAATAAACGATAATCAAACTTGAAATTGACAGAAGGTCTATAGAGATCATAAACAGTCAGACATAGCCTCATGTATACTATTCCCCTAAATGGCTTCATGTAAGCCTACAACTTCAATGACCATCTATTTGGACAATTTTCTCGATGTAGGTAACTGTCCAAAGTAGAACAACCAACAATTTAGAAGTTCAGATTTTGAAATGCATAACACAGAGAGAGACACACTTGTGTATCGTGGCGGAAGGTCGGCAGCACTCAACCTTTGTCGAGGCGATGCCGGAGAGAGGGAGGTGGCGCGCTGGGAGAGGCGACAGGAGTCGGAGCGCGGGAAACACTGGCGGGGTGGTGCGCCGCTGTAGAGTCGGAAGAGGTAGAGAGGGGGTCCGCCGTGGGCAGCCAAAGAGAAAGAGAGGGAGGGGCTCGAGCACGGAAGAAGAAGAATAATATTTGGGGGTGGGGGAAGAGGAGGAGGGTTTTGGTGAGGTCCCGCACTGGGAGAGGCGGCGGGAGCCGGAGCGGGGGAAACGTCGGTGGGGTGGCGCGCCGCTGCAGAGTCGGGAGAGGTAGAGAGGGGGTCCACCGTGGGCAGCCAAAGAGAGAGAGAGGGAGGGGGCTCGAGCACAGAAGAAGAAGTATACTATTTGGGGGTGGTGGAAGAGTTGGAGAGGAAGGGGATTTTGGTGGGGAGCCGAAGAGGAGGAGGGGAGCAGCAGCGGCTTCGCTGCAGAGAAGTGGAGAGGGAGAGGCAGTAGCAGCAAGGAGAACACGGGGCGTTCGTTTCGACCGGGAAGGGGAAAAGCCGCACAGGAGGTGGGGAAGGAACCGGCAAACCGTGGCTCCAAAAAATTTGAACCGAGTAAATTGAACCGGCGAACCGAAGAATTTGAACCGGCAACCAAAAAATCTTCAGCTCTCTTGAATCGGTGGAAAAAAATCGCCCTTTCCTCTTATATGTATAGTATAGATAGATTATCAATAGAAAAAAAGTTTCAGGATTGCTGCAGAGACAAACATAGGGGCTGTTCGCTCGCTCTCGAAAGTTAAAACCGATAAGAATTTCTTTTTTCCTTTTACTATTCATTCGAACTCCAACATGCAAAAGGAAACTGATGCGGGACGGACACGGGAGACGACACTATTAGGTGCCACCCTCGGACTCTAGATGAAGACGCGACCAGCAGTACACACCAGGGAGACACTAAGCCCGACACTACGAGCTCCTAGTGGCAAAACGTCGCTAACAGAAGTGGAAGCTCACTCGTCGTCCCAAGCGAGGGAAAGCGCGGACCGTGCGCGGTTAAGGAACCGGCGGAGGTCAAGGGTAGTCCGACTCAACTTCCGGACTCGAATCGAGTCACGGGACGGGTCACACTCACTCTCACAGCGGTGACATGGACACACGGGCTAGTACCTACACTCTCGGCAGCGGCAAAAGACCGTATACTAGCTAAGCAAATGAACGCCAAGAGGTTCGGACCATTATCTCCACGCACCCGGCGTGGCGAAGACAACCCCGGCCGAATCACGGACTCCCGGTTAAACAATATCACAGCAATACAAAGATTTGACCCACTCCACGCAGGAAGGTAAAAGGTCACATGTGGAGCCCGGGAATCACGCAACTCGGGTTGACGGGCAACATCTTGATGTCGTCCGGCGGTGCCGAACTCCGCGTTTTCGTGCTTTCCGAACGGCGGGTTCTGCGGGCCCGCGGGGCCCACGGATGGTGCGGTCCTCCGGATCTGCGGGAGTGGGACCCACTATGATGGGAACCCCTGGTGGCGCGCCTCCACGGACGGCGGTCGGCCAGGAACACCGATCGGGGGTCGATCGGTCCCGATTCCCAAGCTTTGAAGTTGCTGCCCACGGATTTTTAGTTACTGTTTTCAGGCGCGCGCTCCGACGAAAACGGCCGCTGTGATCAATCCCGACGTCGGATCGGGACGCATGAGCTATCGTTGGAAAGCTCTCTTTAAATGCTTCGATCTAGACCCAGAGAGATCTGCTTGATCTGATCGGATCATGACTTTATTGAATTTACAAGCCCCTGTTGTACAGTAACCAAAATCTCAGATCTGCATGGTACTTGTCTGAGAACCACCGTTGACCGCCTAGTAAACCTCCGATTCAGCTCTTGAGATCTTCTTCAAAGTTGTAGGGGATCAAACCACGGAACTGGGACTATTTTTGGCATTTGATTTGGAGGTGGTGGTGATTTACTATGAATTTTGGGGTGACTGGTGATCGGATCTGGGAACAGGGGGACAGAACTGTAGCTGGGACTGAGAACGATTTTTAGAAAATATGAAATGGACGAACCAAAAATTGAGAAAAATTTTGGATGAAGGGGTGGATGGGTGGAACCTCCAGTAAAATTGGGCGAACCAAAATAAATCAAAAAGTGACCTAAGATATGAAACTCAGTGCGGGGATGAATCTGGACAGAACTCTGGCAGAACCGAAATGGAAGAGTGGACGAAAATAAAAAAATATGAAACGAGATCGGAATGGCAAACCAAAATTTGTGGGATGTCCTTGACACCTCTGAAACACCCAATAAAATCCCCAGATCTATCTGAGCTCGGGGCGGAGACAGGAAATTCGTGGAAGCTCCTGTGATACTACGCGGGCAGAACTTCGTTGACGGCGATGGTGGTGCGGTGGCGGCTCGTGGCGGTGGCGGCGGCAACCGGAACTGATAGGGTGGAGTCTCACCACCAGAAGGAAGCCTTCACAGCTTCAAGGGGGAGAGGGAGAGGAGAAGGGGGCGCACCAAGGCTGGAGCTTCAAGCTTTTTTTCAATTAAAATGGCATTAATTCATGAAAATAGGAAAATACAAGCATATATAGGTCACCCTTCTAATCCATCCTCCACCGTTGGATCCAGGGGTTAGGGATGGATGGCTAGGATGAAGTTTGATCAAAACACAATAAAAATAATAAACAAATGGGGAGGGGGGCGCACCTTGACCAAGGGGGGGACATGGTAGGTGGGTTTGGTTGGAATTGTTGACCATTTTGGTCCCTTGTCCCCCGTGTGGACAATTGACTAGTCAAGGCTTCTAGATGTCCACCTTGGATGTTGACCAACCCCACAAGGCTGATATGGACCAATGGGAGGGGGCCTGGGGGTCCCATGGGGCCCAGGGGTCCCATTTTACAAATAAGCCCCTCGTACACTCATAATTGCAAACCGTATAAAATGAAATAAACACACCTTACACACAAATAAAGTCTAATTAAATATGAAAAATGGGGAGGCTCAAGGCGGAGTCTCCAGGCTGTCTCCGAGCCAGATAGACGCTGAGGTGGCTCGAGTCGTGCTCCGTGTGCGGTACCGGTGGCTTGGCGTGTCGCGCCGCTCAACTGCTCGGGTGTCCGCACCAATTCTCCCCGGGTGGGAGAAACTCGACCCTGTCGAGTAAGGGTCGGCATCGCTCCTATATCGCTCCAGAAGGTCCGGATCGATCTGCTGCAACTCGCCATGTGTGATCCATGTGTCCTCAGTAGCGGGCCATCCTCTCCATCGCACTAGGTAGCGCGGGTAAGATCCACTCCTGGTAACTGTCACCTGCTCATCCAGTATACGATCTATATGCTCACGCTGCCGTGAAAAAGGGGCTGGAGGTGGAAGTGGACACTCAGGTGTGGGATCACTCTCAAGGGGAGAAGATGACTCAAAAGGCTCACTAGGGATCACTGCTGGGTCCCTATATGCAACAAGATCCGATACATTGAAGGTAGAGCTTATACCATATTCCTCGGGTAAGTCCACAACGTACGCATTGGATCCAACGCGTTTCAACACTCTGAATGGACCGGCTCCGTGAGCTTGCAACTTCTTAACGGTTCCAGAGGGAAACCGTTCAGGTCTTACCCTGATCATGACGTATTCGCCCTCGTGGAACTCTCGGTGGTGTCGGTGGGCATCGGCTAACTCCTTGTACCGTGCATTGCTGGCCTCAATGTGATGACGGATGTCGTCATGCAAACTCCTAACGTGCCTAGCAAATGACTCGGCCGACTCCGACACTCTAGCATGGATAGGCATGGGGACAAGGTCAACGGGTTTCCTAGGCCTACGACCTGTGACAATCTCAAATGGACTCATGTCGGTAGACCTATTCACCGAATCATTGTATACAAACTCAGCCATAGGTAAAATGAGATCCCAATCCCCAATGCGGTCCTTAACTAGACACCTCAAAAGATCTCCCAGACTCCTATTGACCACCTCGGTCTGACCGTCTGTCTGGGGATGATATGCAGTGGAAAACTTGAGGTGAGTACCCATCATATGCCATAGTGTCTTCCAAAAGTAGGAAGTGAATCTAACATCACGGTCAGACACTATAGTGCGAGGCAACCCGAACTTGCACACCACATGCGTAAGAAAAAGGCGGGCCACCCTCGAAGCATCCGAAGTCTTCGAGCAAGGAATAAAGAGGGCCATCTTCGAGAAACGGTCAACCACCACATAGATCGAATCATGCTTCCTGGAGGTATGTGGCAATCCCAAAACAAAGTCCATGCTAACATCCTGCCACGGGACATCAGGCACGGGGAGAGGCATATAAAGGCCCGAGCTTTGCTTCTTCATCTTGGCCGTAGCACATGTACGGCACTGAGCCACGATGTTAGCAACATCGCGCTTCAAGCTCGGCCAATAAAATCGATGCTCCACTGCCTCAATAGTCTTGTTCCGACCAAAGTGGCCGGCTAGACCTCCCGCATGTAGTTCCCACACTAAGAAATCTCGAACCGAAGTTCGGGGAACACATAGCCTGCTACCTCGAAAGAGGTAACCCTCCTGAAGCACATACTCATCAAGGTCTCTCGAGGGTCCGACCTGGAGAGTGGTAAAAATCTGACCGAAGTCAGGACAATCAACATAGGCCTCCTTCATCTTCTCTAACCCTATGACCTCGACACTCATGGTGGTAAGCAAGCATGCTCGCCGACTCAAGGCATCAGCTACCTTGTTCTCCCCTCCAGCCTTATGTTTAAGCACAAAGGTGAACTGCTGGAGATACTCGACCCAACGACTATGACGCGAGTTAAGCTTCTTTTGCGAATGGAGGTACCTCAATGCCTCGTGGTCGGAGTATAGGACAAACTCCTGATGTAAAAGATAGTGCCTCCAGTGCCTAAGAGCCTGAACAACTGCGTAGAATTCTTTATCATATGTGGAATATCGCAGCTTCGCGTCATTCAGCTTCTCGCTGAAATATGCGATCGGGTGGGACTCCTGACTCAAAACTCCTCCAATTCCCACGCCCGACGCATCACAAGAGACCTCAAACACCTTCGAGAAATCAGGCAGTCGAAGGATAGGTGTCTGGGTCATGCGCTCCTTGATGTCCTTGAAGGAGGCAGATGCGGCCTTCGTCCATACAAATGTGCCCTTACGGATGCAATCCGTGATCGGGGTGGTGACGGAGCTAAATCCGCGGATGAAGCGACAGTAGAACGTCGCAAGGCCATGAAAGCTGCGGACATCATGAACCGTACGGGGTTCCGGCCACTCAACAATGGCCCGGACCTTCTCCGGATCTGCGGAGACCCCAGTACTAGACACAATGAAACCCAAGAAGGTAAGCTAAGGTGTCATGAAGGCACACTTCTGTGGGTTCGCAAACAACTGCTCTCGCCGAAGAAGTAGACAGACTTGCCGAAGGTGGTCCAAGTGGTCCCCTGTGGTGCGGCTATAGATAAGGATATCATCAAAATACACCACTACAAAGACTCCAATGAAAGGTCGTAGGACCTGAGTCATGAGCCGCATGAAAGTGCTAGGGGCATTGGTCAACGCAAAAGGCATGACCAACCACTCATATAGACCGTCCTTGGTCTTAAATGCGGTCTTCCACTCATCACCTGGCCTAATCCTCACCTGATGGTAGCCACTCTTAAGATCGATCTTCGAAAAGATAGTGGCACCTGCCATCCTGTCTAGCATGTCATCCAGGCGGGGAATAGGGAACCTGTACTTCACGGTGATCTTGTTGATGGCACGACTATCAATACACATTCTCCACGTGCCATCCTTCTTCGGGGCGAGTAATGCGGGTACAGCACATGGACTCATGCTGTCCCGGACAGATCCTCTCTGCACAAGCTCATCGACCTGCCGTTTAAGCTCGGCATGCTCCGTGGGGCTCATTCGATAATGAGGAAGGTTGGGCAAAGAAGAGCCCGGAACAAGGTCGATGGCATGCTGAATATCACGCATGGGTGGGAGTCCCTCGGGAAGCTCATCGGGAAAAATATCAGCAAACTCCTGCAGAATAGGAACAACCTCGGGTGGGAGCTCACCCTCGGAGTCCCGCTCCACCTCTCGGACCGTAATGGCAAACACCGGACAGCCCTGACTAAGCTCCTGCTCCATTTCCCGGGAGCTAATCATCATCAATCTCCTCGTCGAGGGCTCTCCTGGGCCAGAGGTAACGGTCATAGTCCGAGCTGGGGATGGGGTACTGGGCCCGGGTACGGAAGGCTTTGGAGTACTAGGGCCAGTAGGACCCCTGACTGACGGGCTCCTGGGCCGAACGGGGTGGAGGGTGACCCGCTGGCCATCGTGGTCGAAGGTACAGGTGTTCGACCGACCATGGAGTGTGGCATCTCGGTCGAATAACCACGGCCTACCAAGAATGATACTTGCCACTTCCATGGGGAGAACATCACACCAGACCTCGTCACGGTAGGAGTGGAGCTGCAGCGGGACCAAGCACCGCAGCCTGACCGAAATGAAAGTGGTATCCACCCATGATACCTGATAGGGACAAGGATGGTCTACGGGTGTGAGACCAAGACGAGCGACAGCGTTCGTGGAGATTGCATTAATACAACTCCCGCTATCGATGACCACCTTGCAAATTTGCTTTCCCAGCCTACAGAATACCTGAAGGATAGTGGTCCGACGCCAGTCATCACTGGCCTGTGGCTGGGTGAGTATACATCTGATGACCCCCACGTGGGTATCGTCCGACTGCTGGACATCCTGGTGTAGACACGCCAAAATTGACGTTTTGTTGATCAAATCTCATGTTATTATATAAATGCCCCAAGTGGACTTCAATATTCCTATAATATGAAGTTTTTCTATTTTTGTGATTTTTCCTGCATTTTTCCTGCATTTTTGTGATTCACGACTTTGGTAAGGGCGTTAATTTATAAAGTCACGACCTGTAATAAGGCGTTTTCACAGAAAGGACGACCGTGATACAGGGCGTCAATTCCTGGTATTATACGCTAATTTCTGGAATTATCATAAAAGGCATTTTCTGAGTAACGCCTTTCCTCAAGGCGTGTTTTTAAGAAACGCCGTAATCATAGGCGTGTTATATCAGCGTTTAAACAGAGCAAGTTCTATTTCTAAAATTAAATCCAGGAAGAAACGTCCTTTGCTAGGTCGTGTTTCAAGAAACGCCTCTGTTGCAGTCGTCAATTCATCAAGAGACGCCCTCGATTAAGGCGTGTTTCGCTCCAGAGTCCTTCCTTTTTCGAACTTTCCCTCACAGTTCCCTATCGTAATTTGGTCTCTTGCTCGATCTTGATCCTTCCTTGAATGCCTCATTACCCGTTCTGATCTTACCTTGCTTGATCACATCCAATCGAAGCTATAAATTGAAGCCTTGATCGATCGAAAAAAAGGTTGAAGGGTTGAAGCGTTGAAGCATCCGTAAAAGAGGTTGAAACATTTGTAAGAGGGTTAAGCATTTTTTTTCACGAACAGAGCCTTCTTCATCCGGCTTCATCCATATATTTCTGTCGTCTTCATTCATTTTTTTTCCTTTACTGTCGCCAGGGACAGCAGGATTTCACCCCTTTTCATCTCTTTATTTTATTTATTCATATCACTCCATTCATCATATACGTTCATCCTTTATATTTATTCACACTTTATTGTCATACTCCCCCTCCCTTAAGTCTTGTTAAGGGGTTTTAAAAACAACCAAAAAATAAGGTGCGCATGTGCCTTTCTTTCCTTCATTATTACATGTCTATTTGGATAGATGCTACTGCGTTTTGGGCTGACCCCTCTCTTCTTGTTTGTGTTTATTGTCCGTTTTGCAAGGTAATCAACTAAGAAGACCCACTTCATCGGCCGGCCGATTGAAGTTGGAGGAAGAAATCCACATCCATCCCGCGTCTCAAATTCCACCAGGTATACGCGATCACTTTTCTTCTTATTGAGGTAATCCCTCTGGCGATCACAACTCCTTTTAAGCACCTCGTGCTTCATCATATTCATTTTATTATTTTTATTTCTATTCTTAAGTGTGGATTTTAAATAGATCTACAAATTGGCGATCACGGTGGGACTTCCACTGTTTTCTTTCTTGATTACCATCTCCATTGGCACCCTCGAGTGCCCTTTCCCCTTGACACCCTCGTGTGTCCTTTCCCCTTAGGCACCCTCGCGTGCCCTTTCCCCTTGGTACCCTCGGTGCCCTCTCCCTTGTGCCCCTCGGGCACCCTCCATTGTGCACTCTGCACACTCCCGGGTCAGTCGATTTCTGCTTATTGACGCCTTTCACGAAGGCGTCTTTTGATTTCACGCCCCTCACAGGGACGTGTTTTATTGAATCACGCCCCCTTCCAGGGCGTGTGTTTATTACACCTGCTGGCTTTTTGGTTGCTTATTTCATCGTCTGATATTTAACGCCCCTCTCAGGGGCGTGTTTCTCTGAGTAACGCCCATTCCCAGGGCGTCTTTTACTATAACTGCTGCCTGCTGCATGATTGTTTTATTGTCTGTGGACTTAACGCCGCTCCCAGAGGCGTTCCATCTACTGTCAACGCCTGTCATCAGGGCGTGTTTAATTATTACCTGAGTTTTGACGCCCTCCAGTGTAGGCGTCCTTTCCTGAGAACGCCTCACCCTAAGGCGTGTTTTTCCTACTGTCTGTGAGCCCCTCACAGAGTTAACGGCAGCCACCCTGCCGTGTTTTAAGTTTGTCACGACCTATCGCAGGGCGTGTCTTTCTTGCTGTTGTGAACACGCCCTTTCCCAGGGCGTGTCTTTACTGTTCATTTTCACAGATTGGCTATTATTCATTGTTTGGCATTTGTGTTGATATTATTATCTTGATTTGCTGGCTTGGTTGAGAGACCTCCTCTCTCTATCCTAGGATCCACACACCTTTCTTGGAATCGGGACGACCCTCCATTGAGCATTCCGTCTCTTTGGACTGGAAATCCCTTTTCCAAGACCTCCATAAGTCCCCGCACCCGTGGATTCCCTCACGGACGCTGGGCTGGTTGTACCCTCGAAGTACCTGGAGTTTAGAGAACCCATGCGTTGTTAAGAGAGGAAGAACTTAGTTGACCCGGAGATTACACTCGGATCAAACTAGGTCTCATTTGGCAAAAGAGTGAACTTTCACAAATAATTCACCCTAATTCAAACATCAAACCTTAAAATCTTGCGTTTCTTGCCAACCTTGTTTGCATAAACATAGTTGGGTGATTTGATTGCTTGGTTTGGATTGATTATTTTGTGATAGTTCCTTCATTAAAAACATTCTCTCTCTTAAGAATGAAACTCCGTTCAGGTAAAACCATCAACATGTCGGGAAACGGGTATTCTTACGATGATGAGAATGAGAACATATTTGGTCAATATGAGGACCCTCTCCAGGATTCGGTTTATTATGAGGAGAACTATCTTCCTCCTCATCCCTATTACTCTCAGGTTCATGTGGTCGATACCACTAATCATGAGGCGGACCCTCCGTCTCAAGTTCCACCTTCTAATACTTCAGGGAACCCTTCCCCATCCATCAACGTCACTGATTTAATCCAAGCTCTTTCCCAGTTGGATGACTCCCAGCGGCAAGCTGTTCAGGCCGCTTTAAAGGGGAAGTCAGTTCTTTCTTCTTCTTCTAATCCCCCTCCGGCCGTGGGTGGCCATCAGATTATTAATGACCAGGCGGTCTTGCATTCCCCCTCCTCTCGTCCACAAACGCCTACTGCGGCCATGCCGGCCCCACAGGCGAGCTATTCAGCGGTTAGGCATCAATCCTTTCAACCTCCTCAGATTTTGCGAACGCCTATACCGCGTGCTTCCATTCAGAATCAGGTCCCGGTCGAACCCGATACCAACACTCTGTTGCTTCGAAAGCTAGCCAGCATGGAGGAGCAGCTCAAGAAGGTTACGGCAACTAAGAATGCTCCGGAAATCTCTCTCCCTACGTTGCCGGTGTTCCACTTACCCCCTTCTGAAATGCCGCACTTTCGGCGATATAATGGAACCGGTAACCCGTTCATTCATTTAAAGGATTTCCGTTATGAAACTTCTTTCTGGCAAGACAACAAGGCCTCCCTGGCCTATTTATTCAGGAGATCTCTTGAGGGACCCGCCCTCGAATGGTTTTATTCTCTGGAGCCAGCTGATGCTGGCGATTTTGATATTATCAAAGAAAGTTCCTGCAAAAGTACAGAGACCGGGTGGGACCCTCCCTCTCTGTTACAGATTTAGTTGCTGAGAAGATGAAGCCCGAGGAGGACTTCATTGTATTTGCTGATAGGTGGCGGTCCATGGCCGAAAAATTAAAGGACACATTGTCGGAACAGGAGCAAGTGAAGATGGTCATTTCTAATGCAACCCCTCAATTCCGGCACATTTTGGCCATGAATCGGCTGACAACCATGGAGGAGCTCTATGAAAGAGCTCGTTATATACAGACACAAATGAAGGATTCGCCCATCATGGGCATGTTTGAGCCGAAGCCTCGGCTGTTTAAAAAGAATACAACTGTCAACAGTGGGCCCACAACTGAGGGCACTGTCACAAACGAGCAGGTTGGCGTAGTTGGCCACCCCCATCACCATTCAAACCCACGACCTCTGCCGCCTCCACAGCAGAACCCCCATTTTACCTCCGCTCCACAGCGCCATTTCACACCCCAACCTTCTTTTGCTCCATCACCGAGCCAAGCGCCTCGCAACGACCCTCCAGCACCACCACAATACCATCAAGTCCCTCCACCTTCCCACTACGGCCAACAACAGCGGAGACCACCACTTGGCCCCAAGAGGGCCCATTATCCGCCACTCCCAGAGAGTCTCCCTGACATTTTTAATGCTTTAATGGCCGCCAACCTGCTCGTTCTACCAAAAGAAAGAACAGTGTGGCCCGACAATGTTGACACATCCCGCTACTGTGCATTTCACCGCGCCCCTGGTCACAACCTTGACCGTTGTTTCCACTTCAGAGATCATATTTATGATTTGAACGACCAGGGAGGCATTAATTGGGATGAAATGAGGCAAGTCATCGCCACCATGAAAGAGAGAAGGCCGCCTCGGCAACAGCAAAATCAGCAACAGCAGCATCCAGCTCCGCAGCAGGCTCAACCTCAACAAGCTCCAGTACCCCAGCAGGATATGGGGATTGTCCGTAATCCACTACCGGACCACGCTCCTAATCAGCACGTGAACCCTGTCACGTCTCTCTACGAGGTGGAGAGAGGGCAGGGATGGCACGAAGAAAACGCCTCTGTCGGGGCATTTCACCATGATACAACCCGAAATCAAACCCCGCGCCTTTTGCGCATTCCCCCTTCTTCTTCTAATCTCCTATCAGGACGTTCCCTTTTACGCTCCGTCAACCCGTCTACCTCCACCAATTCTACAGTCTTGCCGACTCGTCCCCTTCTTAACCACGTACCACCCCAACAATCTATCATTCCATCTTCCACCATCAATCCCACACCCGCGCCATCCAGGCCACTCCTACTTCGCTCACCGCCAGCGCCCGCTACCTCCTCTATCACCCCTACACCGGCAAGAGTTCCTTCACCATCTCCCCAACCACCTTTTGTGCCACGATCTCTCCTTATTCCACCACCTACCAATACTCCTCGCATTCGGATATCCCTCACCTCTCCGGTGAGGGCCCCTTCTTCAAATGCTCCTCCCATACCTCCCTCGGGGGCACCTTTATTGAACACCACTACCACGTCTCCTATGGAGACACCCCTTTCATTGCATTCCCCTTTATCCCCAAGTGCGGTTTCTGCTACCGACATTCCTTCTTCTTCTTCCAACCCTCCTCCTAAGATTGCCCCGACAGAGGCGCGTCAAGGCGTAGCACCCCTCCGTAGTGGACGGATATTCCACCGTGTTTTCCCCCAGAGAGAGCTAGAGCCCGTGCAGGGGCCACAAGAGCAAGAGCAGGAACGAGATTCAGTGCCGGGAACTCAGTATGATTTGTTAAAGCACTTGGATCGCACTCCAGCCAGAATCTCCATTCTGGAGTTAATCAAGAGGTCTACCACTCATCAGCTGGCCCTGAAAGAATATCTGCAGAAGGTCATGGTCAATGAGGACCTTCCGGTTGAACAGATAATTACAGTTTTGACTCCTGCCAGCAGTCAGCCGGCAATCACATTCCACGAATATGAGTTAGCACCTCTACCAGCAAGAAAATATGCCCTATGTATCACGGTTGATATCAACAAAGTGGCCGTTAAGCAATGTTTGGTAGACACCGGTGCATCTATTAATGTGTTGCCTCCGAGCACTCTAAAATCATGTGGTATCCCTGAGAGCCAGATTCGGCCATCTACCATTACTGTCACGGCATATGATAATACAAAGAAACCTCCTCTGGGCATGATTACTCTCAAAGTCAGCTTGGGTCCAGCCACTATTACGGCAGATTTTCATATTCTGGATATGGACCCAACCTTTAATGGCATCCTGGGTCGCCCTTACATTCAGCAGCTTGATGCGGTGCCTTCTACAAACCATCAGTGCCTCAAGTTTCCGCACAAGGGGCGTATTATCAAGGTGACCAGTGTGCCGATCTTGCCAGAGGAAGACATTCATGTAGCTTCATCAGTTCCTTCCATATGGCCTGCCAACAAGCCGTTATTATCTGTGCTGGACATTCCCCGTCCGCGGCCGATGCCGTCCGAGACAGTTACCACAGTTGCCATGACACCTCTGCCTTCTAAGGGGAAGAAGAAAAAGAAAAATATGATGAATACCCCCGGCTGGAACATTCTTATAAGAATGGGATATCAAGATGGTAAGGGCTTGGGCGCCAAACTCCAGGGCAGAGTTAGGCCCATTAAGCCTCAAAAGATGATTGCACGAGGCGGCTTAGGCTACAAAGCACCGGGCAAGAATGAAGGGGAGCCGTGGGCTGTTATGACGTCCACCTTCAAGCCAGATCGCCAACCGCTCACCTGGACTTTAAAGGCACATTTTGTCACCGGTGGCATTCAAAACAACGAGCAGACTACTGTCATTACTTCATTATTTGATTGTCAGGATGTGCACGCCAGACAGTTTGCGCGGCACATTGCCCCACTGGCCACTTACAAAGCCTTGGAGTCTTTAAGGCCCGATAAAAGAAGGAAGATGGGTGATCCGGCATGTGACTGGTACAGATGGTTTGACATGAATGATATCACTTTCTCTTTAAGCCGCTTGTTCATGCCGACAGATCCAGAATGGCCACCATTGATTCAAGAACTGATTGAAATGCCTGCCGCAATCACAGATAAAAGGCAGCTGTTAAGTGACTACACAGATACGGGAGAACCAGATGTCCCCTTTGAAGAAGATTTCTCCGTGGATAGGCTGTGGGCCGGCCTTTTCTCCCTCACTTCTGTGCATCCATCAGTGTTGGCTTCTTTCTATTCCCGTTGGTTTGGTCACGTGCCGCGACCACCACCGATTACCATTAACTTGTCTCCTGATTCAATTCAGATTTCCCTTTCGATTGCTCCTTCGCTCCTCGAGCGATTTTCTGAAATCTCCATCTCGCCCCCGCATGGGCCGTATTTGATTAAATCTTTCTCCAAAATTGCAGTCTCCACTCCCACCGCTATTCTCCCTTCGCATTGCTTTTTACTTGAAAAAGAAAATAAAAACAAAGGAAAAACTAAAAACGAAAAAAAAACGCCAAATCTCCAACATTCCGGTCCTCCATCTCTATTGAAGAGATTTCCTATTTTTCTTCCGAGTGCGTCCCAACCCAGGGGCTGCTCTCTCAAAATTCCTTGATAAATCTTTTCTCCCCCTCTGGTGAGGGGCCCTCCTCTGTATCACCTCCTGTATCCGCTTTTTCATCTCCTTCCCCTAATCAAGCTAGTTGCTCTTCCTCCTCTTCTTCCTCTTCTTCTTTTAAAAGTCAGGGGTTAGTTCCACATAAGAAGGCCAAGGGTAGGCAGATTCCTCGAAGATTTTTGTTAGAATTGGCTGCCAGATGCCATGCTTGTTTAGCAATCCCTGAGTTTGTGGAGGATCCAATTATCCTGCCGGAGCTAGAATATGAGGATTCCATTGCTTCCTATGAGGGTTTGGGCGTTTATGAAATAATGAATGATGAAGACCCTATTGAAGAGGGGGATGAAAGTTATGAAGAATATGAGGACGAGGCTGATGCTTTTGCTAGTGGCATAAGACGATTCGACGAACCATCAGCCTCAGTAGAAGAGCCAACCAAAGAAATCAATCTGGGTACCGAGGAAGACCCTAGGATTGTCCTCATCAGTAAAAATTTGCCGCCCTCCGAGGAGGAGGCGCTTATTTTGGTTCTTCAAGAATACAAGGACACGTTCGCTTGGAGCTACGAAGATATGCCTGGATTAGACCCTGCGCTCGTTGAACATCGCCTTACACTTAAGCCAGGGTCTGTCCCGGTAAAACAACGGTTGAGACGTTTCCACCCTAGCATGGCTTTGAAAATGAAAGAAGAGGTCGATAAACTCCATAAGGCTAGATTTGTTAGAGTCGTCCTTTATCCCAATTGGGTGGCTAACATTGTCCCGGTTATGAAGAAAGATGGAAAAGTTCGAATTTGCATAGATTTTCGGGACCTCAACCGGGCGTGTCCTAAGGATGACTTCCCCCTCCCTCATATTGATGTGCTGATTGATAACACGGCAGGATTTGAGACTCTTTCGTTCATGGACGGCTTTTCAGGCTACAATCAGATTCGTCTAGCTGAAGAAGATCAAGAGAAAACCTCATTCACTACACCATGGGGCACATATTGTTATGTGGTCATGCCCTTTGGACTTAAGAATGCTGGAGCCACTTACCAAAGGGCTATGATGGCAATTTTTCATGACATGATTCATATTTATATTGAGGTGTATGTGGATGACCTGGTTGTGAAATCAAGAACAAGGATTGAGCATCCTGGGGTTCTGGCTAAGGTTTTGCAGAGATCCCGAGAATTTCAGTTAAAAATGAACCCCAAAAAGTGCGTATTTGGTGTTTCTTCAGGGAAATTGCTTGGTTTCATTGTTAGCAAGAGGGGTATTGAAGTTGATCCCAACAAGGCAAAAGCCATTAGAGATATGCCTCCTCCCAAGAATTTGAAAGAAGTTCGAGGATTAATAGGGAGGTTGCAATTCATTCGCCGCTTCGTCTCCCAGCACTCACAAAGATGTAGGCCGTTCTACGAGCTTACTAAGCCGGGAGTCAAGTTTAATTGGGATGACAAGTGTCAGGCAGCCTTTGACGGATTGAAGGATTATTTGGTCAATCCTCCTGTCCTGAGGCCGCCAATTCCAGGCAAACCACTTATTCTTTATGTTTCAGTCCTGGATGACTCCGTAGGTGCTGTCTTAGCTCAAGTGGATGAGGAAGGTAAAGAGAGGGCAGCATACTACTTATCTAAACTCCTTAACCCCTGTGAGCAGAGATACTCAGCTATGGAAAAGACTTGTGCAGCTTTGGTTTGGGTAGTTCAAAAGTTAAAACACTATTTTCTAGCTCACGAGGTTCACCTCATTGCGCGCATGAATCCAATCAAATTCCTCCTTGAAAAATCTGTCCTCACTGATCGATTAGCTCGCTGGCAAAGCTTCCTTTCTCAATTTGACATCACTTACATTCAGCAAAAAGCTATCAAAGGTTACGCCATTGCCGAGCACCTTGCTCACCACCCTCTTCCCCACTTTGATCCTGTCAATTCGGAGTTCCCAGATGAAGAATTAATGTCCATTAATCAACCCCACGATCCTATGTGGACATTACATTTTGATGGAGCCCTTAACTCTCAAGGAAGAGGGATCGGCATGGTTCTTTTAACACCCGAAGGGGTCACCATTCCATTTGCTGCTCGGCTTACTTTTCCCGTCACCAATAACATAGCCGAGTATGAAGCTCTTTTGGCCGGTCTCAAAACCGCTCATCAATATGGTGTCACTCATTTGCGAATTGTCGGTGACAGTCAGCTTATTTTGCGCCAGGTGCTGGTCAAGTGTCGCACCATCAATCCTAAGCTCAAACCCTACCAGGAACTCGCTTCAGCTTACGCCAAACTCTTCACTAAATTGATTTTCATTCATGTCCCGCGTAGCCAGAACATCTTGGCCGACGCACTTGCTTCTTTAGCTTCCGCCTTAGTCTTCCCTCCTCAGCGTGATTTTCATGTTCCCCTGATTCATCAGCGTGATACTCCAGCTATTAGGGATCGTGCTTTTCTTGATATTAGGGATCAGGTGCTCGAGAAGGTTAGACGGAAAGAAGCTTTGAAGGCAAAGAGGTCATGTTATTGGATTGGCAAGAAGAGCTGGCGGATGAAGAAAAGCCTTGGTTTTATGAGATTGCCAGATACTGTAATAATCAGTCTTACCCCGAGGAAGCCACAGCTGAAGAAAAGAAAGCAATTAGGAGAGTGGCTCAACGTTACACTTTGGTCGGAGGTGTACTCTACAGAAGAGGGCTCACCGGTGTTTTATTAAGATGCCTCGATGATGATGAATCTTGGAGGGTCGTGGAAGAGGCGCATTCTGGTGTGTGTGGGGGTCATGTGAATAGCCAGATGCTAGCTAAGAAGATTCTTAGACTAGGGTTCTATTGGCCCACTCTTGAAGAAGATTGTTCTATCTATGTTCGAAGGTGTGTTAAGTGCCAACTGCATGCCGACAAGATTCATTCTCCTGCTTCTTCACTCCACCCTACATCCTCCCCATGGCCTTTTTCCATGTGGGCTTTTGATATCATTGGACCTCTTGGTGATTCGAACCTCCTGACCAAGCAAAAATCATTCATTCTCACGGCAACGGAGTACTTCACCAAGTGGGCGGAAGCAGAAGCTTACGTGGAAATTAAAGCATCAACCGTCTGCAAATTTATCATGAAGAACATCATCACGAGGTTCGGCATTCCGAGCACCATCGTCACCGACAATGGACCTCAATTTATCTCCCAAGATCTCAAGGATCTCTGCAACAGGTATAACATTGCATTGCATCATTCTTCTCCCTATTATCCGCAGGGCAATGGCCAAGCAGAGGCCACTAATAAAACCTTGATCAAAATTGTTAAGAAGACGTGTGAGGCTAATAAATTTTCGGACTGGCCAGACAAGCTGGTTGAAGCTCTTTGGGCCTACCGCACTTCCATTCGAACCCCCACTGGGCAAACTCCTTTCGCCCTTACTTATGGGATGGAGGCCGTGGTCCCTTATGAGATTCTTATTCCCTCTCTGCGAGTACAATTGGACAAGGAGCTCTCTATCGATGAGCGTCGTGATTCACTCCTTGCCCAGTTGGAACTCCTTGACGAGAAGCGTCTGGTCGCCGCTGAGCATGCGCGCGTTTATCAAAACAGGCTCTCACGTTTCTATCAAAAGAAGGTAATTGAGAGAAAATTTAAGGTTGGTGAAATGGTAATCAAAAGAATTTTTGTAAAGCCGGGTGGCCCTCGTTCAAAGCTCCAACCAAATTGGGAAGGGCCGTTCATTATAAAAGATGTTTATCCTGGCAATGCTTATAAACTAGTTAATGCTGAAGGAGAGGAATTAACTCACCCCTGGAATGGTTTGTATCTCAAGAAATATTACCCCTAAACAAAAATCCAAACAAAAATTGAAAAACTTCACAAAAATCCAAAGAAAATGGAAATCTCCCAGGTAATCCAAAAAAAATCTGAATATTTCCAAAATCCAAAACAAAAGAGTTTTCTTCATGGTTCTCCTTTTATTGGGCTGACATGACATGTAAAGGTCCCCGGTCCGAAGGGTTAAAATTCAGAATCCATTTCATCAGTCTTGCTAATTTAAAATGGGAATTGACCCCGCACACACTACACACTTTACTCTTGAGATCAAGCAGTGCAAAATCTGATGGAAAGTTGAAACCGGATCAAAGGTGAAAGACGATATCCATTCTTCTTCTTCTTCGGCCCACAAGGGAGGAAGGGAGGTCTCGAGGTAGACCTGCCAAGCCTATCCGCCGCCCTAGTAGGAGGAAGTCAAGGCCCAAAAGGGAACAAATGCCACAAAAGCCCAAGTACAATTAGGTTGTTCATCAGTTCTATTTCAATGCAAGCCAAGTTCCAAAGCGAAAGTCAATGGTGAAAAGAAAAGCATGTCAAGAGGGCAAAGTCCCCGCAAGGAAAACCTTGGGCGTATGCATGCAATGTGAAAAGAGGCAAAAAGGGCAACAAAGCGTCCCTACGCCAAAGACCGAACCCCAACAGGCATAGGGTAGGGGAGGTGGCTTTGCCTCGAGCATCTTTAAATCTCTTGTGGGCTTCCTCATGCTTTCTCTTTTATTTTGGAAAAAGTCATGAACCAGCGGAATGGTCGAAACCAAACTGAAGAGAATGCACTGTACGAAATCTCGTGTATAAGTACAACTATATGCACGCCAATTCCCCTTTTAATTATTCAAGAAAGGTTAATGGAACTCAGAAGATGACCAAGTAGGACCCACCACCTTGATTTCTTTATCAGCCCAATTTGGGAGGAATAAAAATTAACGCCTTTGTTCAAGGCGCTTTTATGCTGATTCACGCCTAGATCTTAGGCGTTTCTTTAAAAATAACGCCTCTTGGAAGGTCGTGTTTTCAACAAAATTCAAAAATCTTTTCACAGTAACGCCGTCTCCGAGGGCGTCTTTTACGAGAGTAACGACCTAATCTAAGGCGTGTTTTTCAGAAAATCCAAAAAAAATATATATACAGATAATGAAAAGAACAAAAATAAATTCTTCATGTTGCATGAATTGCACTCTTGCCTGGACAGCTTTTAATTTTGTTTGCATATGTGTGATTGCATGAGGCATCTCCCAGTTTTGGTCATTTCATTTTTGCCTTATTTTAATTAAAGGCTTGGCCCCTTGACCCATTATTAAGGTCAAAATATTTACACCCCTTGCTCAACGGGCAAGGGGCCAAGTCGAACAGATGAATTAACCTGTTTGTTCAAGTGAAAACCACAGCCGCAGATACAGGGCAAAAGTAAAGCAAACACGAGGAACGAGAGAAGAAAAAAGTGCACAAACACAAGTCCACAACCATACAAGTACTCAGGTAACAAAAGCTCAAATTATATATATATCATCATGTATATCATGTACAGGTGTGAAGGTGGAGGAGTACAAGTACAAAACTCTCAGCTCTCGCCTCCACCCTCCTCTACTCGCCTGCTCTCGACCTCCTCCTCACCGCCCCGAGCTGGCGCTGGTGGAGGAGGCATAGGCCCCCGCGAAGAAGCCGGAACCCGAACGTGTCCCCCTGCCTCGCTCCTCTCTCGGAGGGAAGAACCCGCCACAAAGGTGGAGCTGGTGAAGGAGTACCCCGCAGCCCGTGCTCGCTCACGGCCTCGCTGCAGCCGCTCCTCGGACACTCGAAGCCGCTCCTGGGAAAGGATCAACTGGGTCCTCGAGTCCGCCAGCTCACGCTCTCGTGCCAACAACTGCTCCTGGAACTGGGCACGCTCCGCCTGGTGCTCCTCGCGCTCACGAGCACGCTCCCTCCTCTCCAGCTCCAGGGCAACCCGCAGCTCGGCCACGTCCTGAGGAAGCTCACTGCGCTGCTGCAAGGCCCGCTGAAGCTCTACGATCCGCTGATCACGGATCGACAACTCGGTACGTATCGCCTTCAGCTGAGCAACCTACAAACAGGTAAACAAATCATCAGTTCCACAGTTCAATAATTCATGAAATGAAATAACAACATGTGACTAAAGGTAGGTCACGCACCTGTGAGCTCGTCGCTCGGAAGCCCTCATCCACGCAGATAAGAGTGGCTCGAAGCTCTTCAGTCTGTAAAAATGAATTTTTATCAGTGCACAATTTATATCTGACCATTATTTGAATGAGGTTTCGAGTTCAGAATTTACTCGTGAAGCAAGGTCACGCTCCGCTGCCTCAGCTCGTGCAACCGCTCTGGCCAGCTGCTCCGTCAGTGCGGTCACCTCTGCACTAGGCCTCCTCGAGCTGGAGGCCTCCCCCGGATCTCTCCTCACTGCTACCTGCTGGGCACGCTGCATCCATTAAGGACCGTCAGTGGCTAATCATTAATTCAACAAAAAATTTCACTTGCATATAGGAATAATTTAAACACTCACCAGGGTCTCCAGGTCGGCCCGTGTGGCGGCCAGCTGGTCCTCCAGGCTGTGTAGGTGGGCCTGGGCATCTATAGCTGCGATGTCCCTCGCGTCCTGCATCCATTGCATGTTAGTCACATGATAGTCACATAAGCATTTGCATTCAATTTAGAAATAATTGCATACCCCTAAGACCTTCATCTGGGGTCGGCCGGCGTGAACCTCCCAATAGCGCCGGAGGTACTCGGAGCTGTCTGTCGCGTGGGAAACAACTCGGGTCCCGCCTCGCTGCCAGTCAGCGTACTGCTCCTCAAACCGTACCCGCCAGTCGGTTGTCTTAGTGCGACCGCGGGTCTTCTTGCCAATTCCTCGAGGCTCTCCGACCTCGATCCACTCCTGGGGCAGGCCCAGGGTCCTCATCACCAGTCGAAGCCGTAACGGCTCGATCTCGCTCAAGCAGTGTAGCCACAGCTCACGCCCGAAGCGAGGTCGCCCTGATAAAACCCAGGGCTGGCCCTCATCAGTCATCCCCTCATATGGTCTCCATTGCACCTGCATTCATGAACACATTATCATTTCATCATATTCAAATAAACAACAAAAAAGAAATGCATATCATTCATTCATACATACCAGCGAGGGAGGGAAGTCGCGGAACTCTCTCCGTAAAACCCACAACTCGTAGTCAAGTGGGGCACCAAAGATAACAGGCACCCAGCGTCGCGCCAAAGGAACGGATCCCTCAGCTCCTGGCCGTGGGTCAACACGCCCCATCGGCATGTATAGGTGGCTCCACACCTGCATCCATGCATTGCATTAGTACTATATTCACATGCATCATAATATAGAATAAAAGAAAACAAAAATTGCATACCTGAAGAAGAGGTGAGAAGCCACTGACGGTCGTCTCACGGCCTGTCCCCGTGGACAGATCGGCCATCAAATGCGCCAGCAGGGCCGCTCCCCAAGCATACGTGCCAACCGTCTCCAGATCCTCAAGGATGCCTAAGAAGCGGCAGTTGATGACATCGGCTTTCGTCCCCAGCAATAATCTCCCGAGCAGCAGCAGCAGGAACCTCCTCAGGTCTCGGTCCGCTCTCTCATGGTCAGTCGGGTCCTGGCAGCATGCCGCTCTCACCCCGTCGGTCAGCCGCTGAGTAAACTCACCTAAGGTCTCCCCCGACCTATGTCTGGCATCTCCTAGACCCATCACCGTAGTCAGGTCCGTGCGGAAAATGGTCCTACACTCGCTAGGTCCCTCGTAGACCATCTCCAGCCCTAGTAGCCTCCGGGCCATCTCTGAATAGTCAGAATAGGTGAACCCACTCACGGCCTCACCATCTACCCGTAAACCTGTAATCCTAGCTACATCCTCTAAACTAGGAACCATATGCCCCCAGGGCATCAGGAAAGTCCGGCTAGCTCTATCCCATCTCTCCCTCAGAACCTGGATCAGTGCTAGGTCAGGTCTAAAAGGCTCGATGGATAGAAAAGCCCCAAACCCCATGGCCTCTATCCTAGCCCTCTGAAAGTCGGGGAGACCCTGGTATGCTGCCCAGACCATGACCCATGAGATGCGGGTCCTCATCAGCCCCTGCATGCAGTAAAAAGGAATTATTTTGCTTAATTGATTGGATATTAATGTGGAATTACATTTGGTTTGGCATGCTATTGAATTTTGGTGTTTTTTGAATCCACGGCCACCTTCAGGTCGTTTCTTGATGAATTCACGCCCCTGTGGGAGGCGTTTTCATAAATGTGCCTTCTTGTAACGTCCTAAATAAGGGCGTTTTTTATATTAATCACGCCTCCATGTTGGGCGTTTCGTTGGCTTAACTCTAAAACGTTTTTAAATCACGCCTCAGTATTGGGCGTCTATTGTTGAATTCACGCCCTCCGTAAGGGCGTTTCCCTAAATGAGCTTAATTTTTAAATCGTTAATGATAAGAGAGACGCCCTCTGGTTTGGGCGTCTTCTGAAGATTTAACGCCCTTCTGGAGGGCGTGAGTTTCTCAATTTAACAGAAAATCTAATAAATAACAGCATGCGAAATTATTCCTGAAAAAACATGGTTGGAAATTAATTAATAAGCATGGCAGTAATGAAAAATCTTTTTTTAAGAAAACGACATGCTTCGGGGCGTGTTTCATGAAAATTAAGTAATAAAAGGAATTCACGCCCCAGGATAGGGCGTGTCACTTGTGATTAACGCCCCCGTCGGAGGCGTGTCTTTTCTGAGTTGCAGGTTCGTGCCCGAGGGCTATGGCGATCAAAGGAAACCAAATAAAATGAAAATAAAAAGTGGAATTGGGGGTGAGGAGCTTACCTTCCTGTGCTTCTGCGGTTGAGGCCGGGGCAGTGGCCGTCTGGGCCGCCGGAGTTGGCCCCGGGGAGCGAGCGCCGCCGTCTGCGGCGGTCCGTCTCCGCCTTCCTCTTCTTCTTCTTCTCCATCTTCTTCTTCTCCGTTCCCACCATCATCTCCTCTTTCCCCTTCCATTGCTTCGGCCTCGTCGCCGCCGGCCGTGGCCGGTTCTTCTTCATAAGCCACAATGGCGAGCTCCTCTACGGAGATTTCTTCTTCTTGGGCGTGGGAGGCGTCGAGGTCAACCACGTCTGGGGCACTAACTCTTTGGCGTTTGGCCATGGCTAAGATTTGAGAGAGAGGAGATTGAGAGAGAAGCTTTGGAGAGGGCTTCGGTTAGGGTTTTGCAGGGTGAGGGAAGAAATGAGCGGAGGGAGGAAGAAGAAAGGGGCCGCTGGCTTTTGGGCTTCGAAAGTGAGACACGCCTTTCAGGGAGGCGTTTTAAATATAACTAACGCCCATACCCAGGGCGTTTTATTGAAATTGACGACACACATTAAGGCGTTAATTTGCTTTGCATGGGGAACGATAACCGTCGTCAGACGCATTGAATGGGCGTTGATTGATGTAACGGACGTCATCATTGCTGTTTTTTGGTCACGCCTCTGGTAAAGGCGTTTTATTGTTGAAACATGACTAAGGAAGAGGCGTTACTTTTAATGAAGGAACGATCATTTCTTTTGGGTTTGAATCTAGTCACGCCTTTTGGGAAGGCGTTATTTAAGTAACGCCCACTATGCAGGCGTCATTTGTTCACGCAGGTCGCTTTAGACGCCTTGAGGAAAGGCGTGTTTTTTTGAATTCACGGCGTTTGTTGAGGCGTTTTTCACAACAGAACACAGGCTTCGGAAGATTTCGTTAATAATCAGTAACAGTGGACTCAATGAGAAATCAATCTTCACTTATTTTGAAAGAAAGGAACTACAATATCTAATGAGCCCCTTTGGCCCTTATTTTTCCCAGTGAAGTTACATAATTCTTCCATTGTTCTTTGTCTTCATCCAAGTCTTCTACAGGTTGGTGGAGTTTGTTTAGCCTCCAGAGAGTTTGAATTGTAATGGCATTCTCACCATCTTCATTACTGCCTAAGTCTCTTGATTTGATGGGAGGGAGATGAGAGATGTCTTCAAAATGTTGCCTTGGAAGACCCATTTGAGGAAGGCACCGGTGTGCATTATATAAAACGAAGTCCGAAGCACCAATAAGACGAAGGTCCGTCCCGATGGAAAAGCGTGCACGAAGTTCCTGCATTTTAAATACACCCGGGGCGCAAGTAAAAAGATTCTTTGGCATTACCTTTAGGTGCTCCCTCCAATCCCCTCTCTTCTTGATTTGAGGAATTCGGTTGGTCACTCTATTGCTTATACCTAATGAGCCGGTTATATATGAGAGTGGGCTCTTTGAGAAAATTCTTGAGGATTGTTGGGCTTCGTGGCATGGGTCGAACTTGAAGTGTAGATCAACCCAACTTGAGAGTGCTAGCATGCACCCATAGATGGACCTCCCCATGGCCGCTGATGTGAGCCCGCTATAGAGATATGCTAGGATCGCCGGTCCAACTCTTTCTTCTTCCCATAAGCTCACAACTGCGCTCAATTGGGACTCCTCTAGAAAGTCTTCCGTGGATGGGAATAGGAGTGCTCCTGCCAAGCACACCACGAAGGCTTTGGACACTCTTTCTATCTCCTCTTCCTCTTTAGCTTGCTCCGCTCTCTTATACACCCATGAGGCGAGCTTCAAGAGGTTAACTCCTTTAGTGACCTTAATTTGGTTCACTATATTTGGGCTAGGTATCAACGAGGTTAGTAACTCATGGGAGGAGATGGGCCTTGGCATGATGGCCATCTTTTCTTCTTCTCCTTGCTTCATCTTTCTTAAGCCTAAGATCATCTCCACTTCCTCTAGCAAGATGGTGGCTTCAAAAGTGGAAAATAAGAAAGTATGGGTGGAAGGGTGCCATATCTCAATCAATGCTCCTATGGCAGCCCAGTCTATGTGGATTTGACTATAATGCTTGGCATGGATTATCAACCCCAGGAGATGCCATCTAGCTACATATACCCTCATGTCTGATGTGAATTTAGAAAGGAGGAGGGGCAACCATTTGATTTGAACATATCTCCTAGCCCCTGGAAGATTTGGGTACTCCTGTGAGGGGAGGGAAAGAAGACAAAAGAAGAGCACATGAGCATAAGAAATAAGCATGTTCGACAACAGTATGCACAATAAAAAAAAAACACCAACCTGATTCATGCATATCCTGTTGCTTACATGACCTTGGATGTCGTTAATCCTGGGAGTTGAGGCCTTTTGTCTTTTTAGCGCCCTGTCCATCGCGGAAAGATTGGAGGACGCAACCTGCAGAGCGGAGGAAGCAGAAGAAAGGAAGAAAAGAAAAAAAACAAAGGTTCGGCGGGGTTGTGATTGTTTAGGTTGAAGGAGGGCCTCCTATTAATAAAGATCTGGAGAGTTGTAAGGCTGTCGGAGATTAGAAGTTCGATCAAATTAAGGACTGTGCTGTTAAAGTACGAAACGGAAGTTCGTGATGAATTAACGACGTTGGTTAGGGCGTCTATTTTAAAATTGACGACCTGACTGACGACGTGTTTTTTTTATAACGCCCTTCATGAGGTCGTGTTTCTTCTAGGCTTTCGTTATTGATAACGCCTTATGTGAGGGCGTGTTTTTTGATTTTGACGACCTGTAGTATGGTCGTGTTTTATCTCACGCCCTTTATAACGGCGTGTTTATTTCAAGTTCCTGCTATTGGTTGCGTCTTCAAGTAGGGCGTGTTTTCCATATTACACGACTTGTGGTCAGGCGTCTTTTATTCTGATAGCGCCCTACTCTTAGGCGTGTTCTTTTGGCCTGCGTTTTTTGCCCTATCCATGCTTTTGATGAACTTAAGTGCTATTATTTGATGGTATTGTTTATGATTAAGCACTTATAATCATGTCATATTCTGAACTGTTAAATGAAGTCTGATGAATTTTCAAAGTGCAGAAGTTTGCAGGATTCAAGGCGTTTGGATCACCCATAGGGGCAGCATCATCACCCTGTATCCTTTTCTTGTAAGCATTGATTACTATATGATATCTACGTTATTATAGCATATCAAGGACCTTGTGATTCTGATAAACCTGAAATTTGAGTTCCCCTTCATCAAAAACGATGACGATTTGAGGAGAGTCTTTATCACACGGATAGGCCGTTGAGTTATTAAAGGTTTGGGACGATGGTTCCACTTTCTGAGTTGATACACGGGTAAACGAGCTTCGGCTTAGTGTTAGCTCAGAGATATGGATTCTTGACCAGACCTAAATAGCTTAACGATATTATCCTTGATTATTTTCTAGTTTTAGTTTATTTTAATCTTTTTTCTTTTAGCCCAGCATGCATCATGTAGGACTTTGAGTTTCATGCTGAAAATCTTCGTATTATGGCAATAATGAAGTTCGCTCGTTCTCAATTGAGATAACATGAGATATTCCACTCCAAATCAAGTACTTCATTCTATTTGAAGCCATTCAGGCTGATTCCTTGGAAGTGACCCTTTTGTTGGACTTCTATCCCAATTCTCTTTACTTTCCTGCAAAATTTACCTTGGTTGCAGCACATCCACGTTGGCTGGTAATCGCTCTCCAATGGTCTTTCCCTGTCGTGCCCACGCGCACACCTTTTATTACTTAGTTTAACCTCCTTTTATCCAACAAATTGATGTTCCTTGGAATCACTCAGAGTTGTTTCACTCAAGAATCTTGGAAAGATTTCAAATGCTCAATGTCTGAGGCGTGTCACATCACACCTTGGCATCTACTTATCAGTTCGTTCCACCTCACTTACGCTCGTGGCACTTCACTCCATTTCCGTCTCACTCCCTTGCAAAGTAGACGCCAAGGCGGGGCAGCTGTAGACACGCCAAAATTGACGTTTTGTTGATCAAATCTCATGTTATTATATAAATGCCCCAAGTGGACTTCAATATTCCTATAATATGAAGTTTTTCTATTTTTGTGATTTTTCCTGCATTTTTCCTGCATTTTTGTGATTCACGACTTTGGTAAGGGCGTTAATTTATAAAGTCACGACCTGTAATAAGGCGTTTTCACAGAAAGGACGACCGTGCAACAGGGCGTCAATTCCTGGTATTATACGCTAATTTCTGGAATTATCATAAAAGGCATTTTCTGAGTAACGCCTTTCCTCAAGGCGTGTTTTTAAGAAACGCCGTAATCATAGGCGTGTTATATCAGCGTTTAAACAGAGCAAGTTCTATTTCTAAAATTAAATCCAGGAAGAAACGTCCTTTGCTAGGTCGTGTTTCAAGAAACGCCTCTGTTGCAGTCGTCAATTCATCAAGAGACGCCCTCGATTAAGGCGTGTTTCGCTCCAGAGTCCTTCCTTCTTCGAACTTTCCCTCACAGTTCCCTATCGTAATTTGGTCTCTTGCTCGATCTTGATCCTTCCTTGAATGCCTCATTACCCGTTCTGATCTTACCTTGCTTGATCACATCCAATCGAAGCTATAAATTGAAGCCTTGATCGATCGAAAAAAAGGTTGAAGGGTTGAAGCGTTGAAGCATCCGTAAAAGAGGTTGAAACATTTGTAAGAGGGTTAAGCATTTTTTTTCACGAACAGAGCCTTCTTCATCCGGCTTCATCCATATATTTCTGTCGTCTTCATTCATTTTTTTTCCTTTACTGTCGCCAGGGACAGCAGGATTTCACCCCTTTTCATCTCTTTATTTTATTTATTCATATCACTCCATTCATCATATACGTTCATCCTTTATATTTATTCACACTTTATTGTCATACTCCCCCTCCCTTAAGTCTTGTTAAGGGGTTTTTAAAAAACAACCAAAAAATAAGGTGCGCATGTGCCTTTCTTTCCTTCATTATTACATGTCTATTTGGATAGATGCTACTGCGTTTTGGGCTGACCCCTCTCTTCTTGTTTGTGTTTATTGTCCGTTTTGCAAGGTAATCAACTAAGAAGACCCACTTCATCGGCCGGCCGATTGAAGTTGGAGGAAGAAATCCACATCCATCCCGCGTCTCAAATTCCACCAGGTATACGCGATCACTTTTCTTCTTATTGAGGTAATCCCTCTGGCGATCACAACTCCTTTTAAGCACCTCGTGCTTCATCATATTCATTTTATTATTTTTATTTCTATTCTTAAGTGCGGATTTTAAAATAGATCTACACCTGGGCCTCACCTCCCATCTCATAGTACTCGTCAGCTAACTCTTCATCTGCCTCATAGCTGACTAACTCGAGGCCCGTAGGGATGGTATCCTCGGCCTGTGTGTCCCCAATGTGAAGAGATGGGCGGGTGGGACACTGGTTGGCGAAATGGCCAAACCCATTGCAGCGATAACACTGCTGCCGTGATCCACTAGGCTCCCCAATCATAGGTCCTTTACCTTTATCCTCCCGACGGATAGGAGGCGTAGGCAACAAAGGACGTGCAGGAGGTGCGGGTGCCGGTGGACGGGCCATGGGTGGGGTCGTAAGATGCTGGGGACGAGGAAGGTCCCTCGGGGGTGGAGGACGAGGCCTAGGAGCAAAGGGCTCGGGGCGAGCGGGCTCCTGAGGTCGTGCCATGGGGGCCCTCGGATACGTGCCAGATGAGCCACGAGACTCGACACTACGAAGGGGAAAGGAGCCCAACCGATGGGGTGACTCAAACTCGGCCTCGAACTGCTCCAATTCGAGAGCAATCTGATATGCCTGCTCCAAAGTGGTGGCATTGCGGCGAAAGAGTTCATATTGATAGTTAGGCCGCAAGCCCCTCCGAAAGCGGGATATCGTCATGGTGCTCTCTTCCGTGACCCCGTACCGCAAATAATACTCATCGAACTCGGCGGTGTACTCGGTCACGGATCGGTTCCCTTGGGAAATGCTTTGCCACTTGTCTATGAGACGTTGGCGATATGAGGCGGGAAGGTATTTCTCCCTCAATTTAGACTTCATATCATCCCAAGTACCTATTTGGGGATGACGTCGCTGGTTGAGCAGGCTCTCCACATTGATCCAATAAGTTTGGGCCTGCCCTTGCAACTTCATCTTTGCGTATCGGACTCTTCAGTGGTCCGTCATCTCAAACCACTCGAAGTACCGATCCATGCCGGCCTCCCAATCTAAATACACCCTAGGGTCCAAGGACCCGCTAAAAGTGGGAGGGTCCGCACGCACACCCCTAAGAATGCGGTCGTCATCCTCGTCATCACGATTCCGTCGTTGATGACGACGACCGTTACCCCCCTGATGATTATCAGATGCATAATCATCCACCACATGCACCTGTTGAACCCCAACATTCTTTGTCTGAGCCCTTGGCACAGTAGGCTGCTGAACCGGCTCCTGTTGGCCGTTCGTCGGCGCGGGTTGCGCCGCTACTGGGCCCCTCTCTAGGACGGCAATCCTCCCAACAAGGCCTTGAATGGACTGCTCCGAAACCCCCACCCGATCCTCGAGGACCTTCATCCGCCCTTCTAGACGCGTCCCTATGCCATCCATACGCGTACTAAGACCATCCATACGCGTGTCTAAACGATCCATGATGGCCCGGAACATCTCGGCCGTGGAAGACTCATCGGAACTACGGGCTCGGGACTCTGTCATAGGTGGTGGTGGCGAGTACTGGGTACCTCGACGGGTGGGCATGCAACTGACTAATGCAAACACACACTAAATGATGCACTTAGACCTAAACTAATATCCGGTACGGGGCGGAGTTAATCGATCCGAAGATCACTCCCGCAAGTGTGCGACCTCCCGGTAGGCGTAGCCTAATGTTCGGACAACACCTTTTAAGATACCGAATAAAAGGTGCAAATGCAATTTAAAACACTCTTTTTTTGTTTTGAAATTAATGATGATCCTAGACTTGACTTAGACCATGATGCATGTACGACATATGCAATGACTACCCTAGACTCGACTCGCTCTGATACCAAATTGATGCGGGACGGACACGGGAGACGACACTATTAGGTGCCACCCTCGGACTCTAGATGAAGACGCGACCAGCAGCACACACCAAGGAGACACTAAGCCTGACACTACGAGCTCCTAGTGGCAAAACGTCGCTAACAGAAGTGGAAGCTCACTCATCGTCCCAAGCGAGGGAAAGCGCGGACCGTGCGCGGTTAAGGAACCGGCGGAGGTCAAGGGTAGTCCGACTCAACTTTCGGACTCGGATCGAGTCACGGGACGGGTCACACTCACTCTCACAGCGGTGACATAGACACACGGGATAGTACCTACACTCTCGGCAGCGGCAAAAGGCCGTATACTAGCTAAGCAAATGAACGCCAAGAGGTTCGGACCATTACCTCCACGCACCCGGCGTGGCGAAGACAACCCCGGCCGAATCGCGGACTCCCGGTTAAACAATATCACAGCAATACAAAGATTTGACCCACTCCACGCAGGGAGGTAAAAGGTCACATGTGGAGCCCGGGAATCACGCAACTCGGGTTGACGGGCAGCATCTTGATGTCACCCGGCGGTGCCGAACTCCGCGTTTTCGTGCTTTCCGAACGGCGGGTTCTGCGGGCCCGCGGGGCCCACGGATGGCGCGGTCCTCCGGATCTGCGGGGGTGGGACCCACTATGATGGGGACCCCCGGTGGCGCGCCTCCACGGACGGCGGTCGGCCGGGAACACTGATCGGGGGTCGATCGGTCCCGATTCCCAAGCTTTGAAGTTGCTGCCCACGGATTTTTAGTTGCTATTTTCAGGCGCGCGCTCCGGCGAAAACGGCCGCTTTGATCAATCCCGACGTCGGATCGGGACGCATGAGTTATCGTTGGAAAGCCCTCTTCAAATTCTTCGATCTAGACCCAGAGAGATCTGCTTGATCTGGTCGGATCAGAACTTTATTGAATTTACAAGCCCCTGTTGTACAGTAACCGAAATCTCAGATCTACAGGGTACTTGTCTGAGAACCACCGTTGACCGCCTAGTAAACCTCCGATTTAGCTCTTGAGCGCTTCTTCAAAGTTGTAGGGGATCAAACCACGGAACTGCGACTATTTTTGGTATTTGATTTGGAGGTGGTGGTGATTTACTATGAATTTTGGGGTGACTGGTGGTCGGATCTGGGAACAGGGGGACAGAACTGTAGCTGGGACAGAGAACGATTTTTAGAAAATATGAAATGGACGAACCAAAAATTGAGAAAAATTTTGGATGAAGGGGTGGATCGGTGGAATCTCCAGTAAAATTGGGCAAACCAAAATAAATCAAAAAAGTGGACCAAAGACATGAAACGCAGGGCGGGGATGAATCTGGACAGAACTCTGGCAGAACCGAAATGGAAGAGTGGACGAAAATCAAAAAATATGAAACAAGATCTGAATAGCAAACCAAAATTTGTGGGATGTCCTTGACACCTCTGGAATACTCAATAAAATCCCCAGATCTATATGAGCTCGGGGCTGAGACAGGAAATTCGTGGAAGCTCCTATGGTACTGCACGGGCAGAACTCCGTTGACGGCGATGGTGGTGCGGTGGCGGCTCGTGGCGGCGGCGGCGGCGACCGGAACTGATAGGGTGGAGTCTCACCACCAGAAGGAAGCCTTCACAGCTTCAAGGGGGAGAGAGAGAGGAGAAGGGGGCGCACCAAGGCTGGAGCTTCAAGTTTTTTTTCAATTCAAATGGCATTAATTCATGAAAATAAGAAAATACAAGCATATATAGGTCACCCTTCTAATCCATCCTCCACCGTTGGATCCAGGGGTTAGGGATGGATGGCTAGGATGAAGTTTGATCAAAATACAACAAAAATAATAAACAAATGGGGAGGGGGGCACACCTTGACCAAGGGGGGGACATGGTAGGTGGGTTTGGTTGGAATTGTTGACCATTTTGGTCCCTTGTCCCCCATGTGAACAATTGACTAGTCAAGGCTTCTAGATGTCCACCTTGGATGTTGACCAACCCCACAAGGCTGATATGGACCAATGGGAGGGGGCCTGGGGGTCCCATGGGGCTCAAGGGTCCCATTTTACAAATAAGCCCCTCGTACACTCATAATTGCAAACCGTATAAAATGAAATAAACACACCTTACACACAAATAAAGTCTAATTAAATATGAAAAATGGGGAGGCTCAAGGCGGAGTCTCCAGGCTGTCTCCGAGCTAGATGGACGCTGAGGTGGCTCGAGTCGTGCTCCGTGTGCGGTACCGGTGGCTTGGCGTGTCGCGCCGCTCAACTGCTCGGGTGTCCGCACCAGAAACCGAGGGAGCAAAGATAGCAGTGTTGGGGAGCTGCAAGAAATATACTAGGCATAAATATATGTGTAGTCGGAGAAATCAACGCTGAAATAAATTCTATCCGCACACCTTCGGCAGATCTGTGCAAGCACAATAATTTCTACGGCATCCACACGCAAGGATCCGAGTCGAAAACACCAAACCAACACAAGAACAATCACACACAAAATGCACCGAATTTTTAACGTGGAAAACCCTCCCTCGACATGGAGAGGGAAAAACCACGGGGCAAACCGACAGTGATCCACTATGTGAAAATAGCCCTACACAGTCTTCCTTCTCTCAAGATTTGCCCAAATCTTGAGGTATACACACAAGAGGATAGAAAGATATAGGATTACCTCAATCGAGATAAATCCCAAAAAATAAGAGAATGAAAATTACCCGAGTTCACCTGGCTAACCTTTTTCTCCCACTTCTCTTCTTCCTCTTCCTCTTCCTCTTCCTCTTTCCTTCCTCTCTTTCCCGCAAGAACACCGCCGCCGGAAGAGAATAGCCGTTGTTGCCCCTTTTTTTTTGTTTCACTGTGTGTTGATTTTAGGTCTCGGGTGTGTGTGTGTATGAGATGGTGGGGGGGGTATGATATACCCCCACCTCCTCTCACTTATAATGTGCCCATATGGGCTGGACCGCACCAACAATCTCCCCCTCCAGCCCATGGTGGGGGGGGTAGTACTAAAATGACTCTTCACTGGGAGTCCATGCCAGCCAGTTGCCGACATAACTCTAGCTTCTCTCTAGGAACAACATTTGTCATCATATCTGAAGGATTTTTGTCTGTATGAATCTTCTTCAGTTTCATATGTTGTTGCTCTATAGCATCTCGCAACCAATGGTATCTCACATCAATGTGCTTTGTACGGTAGTGATATGTGGAGTTTTTGCTCAAATCCATAGCACTCTGACTGTCACAAAAAATCACATACTCTTCTTGCTTCAAAACCCAATTCTTGCAAAAATCTCTTCAGCCAAAGTATTTCTTTCCCTGCTTCAGTTGCTGCAATATACTCTGCCTCAGTAGTAGATAAAGTAACACATTTTTGTAATTTTGACTGCCAGGACACAGCTCCCCTTGCAAAAGTAAATAAGCACCCTGAGGTAGATTTTCTGTGATCAAGATCACCTGCCATATCAGCATCTGTAAAGCCTTCTAGAACTGGTTCTGAACTCCCAAATGTCAAACATACTCTAGAGCTACCTCTTAAGTATCTGAAGATCCACTTCACTGCTTCCCAGTGCACTTTCTCTGGATTAGAAAGGAATCTGCTCACTACACCAACTGCATGTGCAATGTCAGACTTGGTGCAGACCATTGCTTACATCAAACTTCCTACTGCTGAGGAGTAAGGAATGCTCTCCATCTCTCTCATATCTTCCGTAGAAGAAGGACATGACTTCTTGCTGAGCTTAAAATGAGCTACTAATGGAGTACTCACAGACTTGGCATTCTTCATATTGAACCTGTCAAGCACCCGTTCAATATAATTTCTTTGTGACAACCATAATTTCTTGATTTTCCTGTCACGAAAGATATCCATGCCTGTTGGAAGCAAATTTTGCGCCAAAAAAAAACCACCCGGGGAGAGGGAACCCCGCCATGGGTAAATCACCCCCGGGCGGGTTCCCCCTCGGTCGCGCACCGGGGCGGACCCGCCCGGGGTCTCGCGCCCCCGGGCGGACCCGCCCGGGGCAGGGCAGGCCCGCGGCCTGTCCACGTCAAAAAAAAAGAAAAAAAAGAAAGAGAAGAAAAGTGAGAGTGACCTGCCCGGGGTGGTCTTAACCCGCCCGGGTCCGACCCACCCCGGGCCGGTCCCCTACCTTCTATAAATAGCCCCTATGGGGTCCCATTTTAGGGGAGATGACGATGCTTCTTGAAGAGACTTAGAGTCCGTGGCAAGGAGAAATCTCTTGTTCGTTGTCTTGGCCTATTTGGGGATGTGACACCCCGGGCTTTGTCATTATACCCCTAGGTGGGCTTTGTCATTATGCTCCTATGTGGGCGTTGTTGTTGTGCCCCTACGTGGGTCTTGTATTTATGTCCCTACGTGGGTTTTGTTGTTATGCCCCTACGTGGGCGTGGTTGTTAAGGACCCTTTGGAGAAGGCAACGAAGAAGGAGAGAGAGAAGACACAAGTGACAACCTACGGAAGACACTTGAAGCCTTTGTTCGTTTGTTTCAGCCCGCGTGGGGTAAGTCCCCGGGCCTTGTACTTATGCCCCTACGGGGTATATTTACGTTTATGCCCCTCAGCAGGCTTTGTCTGTAATTACGCCCCTCAGCGGGCCATGTTTATAAGTCTTTACGTCCCGGGACGACTAAGTCTTGTATTTCTGCCCCTATAATGGTGAAATTATAAAAATATTCTTCCCAGGACTGTAAAAGACCGAAGTCATGTAATTTACAGTTATACCCTGTAATCTTTTGTAATTGGGACTACGTCCCTATCTCCCACTCCAAAGTGGATATTTATGCAGTCGATAATCCGCCGACAACTTTTGTACTCATATGGAATTATAAAAGCACTCAGCATGCTCCATGTGTATCCTCGAGGGAAAATTATATGGAAACCCTTGGCTTTCCAAATTTGCATATATACCCTTCCTTCAGCCAAATTGACAGAGGCATACTTTCTTTGAAACCCTTTGTCATTCTTTTGGTCCAGGAATGTCGTCAGCTCAGTCTCGCATTCGGGTATTACCTATAACCCAGGTACAGGGTATGGTAAAATTACCAAAATACCCCTGTAACCTAGAAATAGCCTAGTAGCCTCCCAAAACCCTCCAAAAATAGCCTCAACGCCTTGGGGAGTTAGGGATCCAGTTTTACTTCCACTCCAGCCCAGAAGTTTCATAAATATCCCTGGCCTGGAAAATTACCAAAATACCCTCGGGGTCCAGAAAACTTCCCTTTATTTCAAAAATGCCTATGGCTTCTTGTGGACACCAAAAATTGCACGCCCAGATGTCCCGCTCGGCCCCGCATCAACAACGGTGCTGAGTGAAGAAGCCCCGGGGAGACTGGTCGTCCCGGGCTCCCCAAATATGCACACTGCCGTGAAGCCGTCCCCGGAATCACGACAGGGAAGAGAAGCCAACCCCCGGGAAACCCACAACCCACGGGCCTCGAGGGAAATCAAATGGGCCACAACTCGTGCCCACAATGGGCTCAAAAAAACCACCCATTTGGCTCCAGCGGCACACCCCTGAGGGCTCCAGCGGTACACCCCTGAGGGCTCCAGCGGCACACCCCTGAGGGCTTCAGCGGTACACCCCTGAGGGCTCCAGCGGTACGCCCCTGAGGTGTTCAGCGGTACACCCCCTGGGGGTCCCAGCGGCACACCCCCAGGGGTCTTCAGCGGCACAGCCCCCACGGCCTTCAGCGGCACGGCCCCAGGGTCTTCAGCGGCACACCCTGCTGGGCCTTCGACGGCACGCCCGTTTTGTACCCCAGCGGCACGCCTTTTGGCCCTCCTACGGCACGCTTGTGCAGCCCGTCAACGGCACAGCGTGAAGGCTTTTTCAACGGCGGGGGACGACGTGAAGCCCATGCCCCACATATCCTTGGCGCGCAGTGAGCCGTCCGAGGTGTCAGCCGATCGTTGGGCCACGCAGGCTACTCCACTGATAGCCAGGACAGAGGGAGTCAAACCCCATTATCACGAGTTGCTTCCCGCCTTCGATGGCCCTACTCGAAGGCTCCGGCTGCCGGGAGTATAAATGACTCCCGCTTCGACACAGAAAAAGGGAGGAAGGGAACAGAACAGGGAAGACAGACGGAGACCGACAGGCAGAGAGCAGAAGCAGAAGAAGAAGAAGAAAAGGGTTCCCCTTGGGGTCTCCTCCGACGAACGCTGAGAGAAAAGAGTAAGGAATAGGGGGAGAGGGAGGAAATGTGAGCGTGATGTAAGCAAGGGAGTGGGGAAAGGGGTAGGGAGTGGTCACCCCTGTTCGGCCTCATCGCTCCCCCCGTTTTCTTCCCTCCTCCTCCATCTTCATGGTTCTTTCCTTTCTTCTGTCTGTATGTTTTGCGAGGTAGACGGCCGATTGTGGTCGTTCCTTTTCGTGCATGAATGAAAATCACCCCTCGTGGGTTTCTTATAACCCCTGTTAATTTATGTCAGTCTGCATGGCGCATGGTGTGTTGTTCACCTTCTCCACTTCTCCGGTGTACTTGTTTTGGAGTCTCGGTAGTGGCGCAGTTCTTCCCATATGATCTTTAGTTTCAGGGGTTCTTTGCCCTTCTCTACGGCCATCAGTCATACCCGTTGGCTTGAGGGGAGGGAGGCCCTCCTTCTCTTCGTGAATACCCCGCTACCAGCAGCCCCTCGTGGCCTTCAACCCTCCTTCTCCTCCTGAACATCCGTCCACCAGCAACCCACCTGTGGGTTCTTCCCCGGCCCGCCTTTGAGGCCCTTGGCCGGTACACACCTTTTGGCCCTCAGCGGCACACACCGTTGGCCCTTGGCCGGTACACCCTTTTGGTCCTCAGCGGCACACCTTTTAGGCCCTCAGCGGCACACTTTCTGGCCCCCAGCGGTACACCTTCCCCTGGTGCCTCAGCGGTACACCCTTAGCCGCCAACCCCCAGCCCATTCTATCCAATATTACAAGTCTCCCGTTCACGGTTTTCCCCGTGTTTTCTGAGGTTTTATAAAGGTGTTGCTGCCTCCGGGTGCCCACCTCCAGTTGTTGGGTTCCGCCACTCCGTGTGGGCGTGTTCCCTTTATCTCCCTTACGCCCGGGTCAAGGGGAGATGCTGCAGAATTTTTTGTCAGAAAATGATGAATATATTAAAAAGGCACAAGGAAGCAACAAACGCATGGAACGATTAATGATGGAACCTTCCAATTGATTAAGCCGTTGTCGGCACCATGATGAGAACCGGACCAATTAATAACCTGGAAGCCCGAACGTCCGATCTGTGAGAAGAGGCCGAACGGAATAAAGCAAGGACAAGGAGAAGCTTATATAAAACTACAAAGAAATTAAGATAAGAAGAAAAGAAAAGCCTTAAAACAAATAACAGAGGAATGCACCTTTGTCACGCCTGTTCCAACCTTCACCGGCACGCTCCGTTGGTCCCCCAGCGGCACACTCCAAACAACCTTCAGCGGTACACCCGTTGCTTACCCCTAGCGGCACACTCTCATCCCCCCTCCAGCGGCACAACCATCCCCCCGTCTTCAACAGCACACCCCAGACAACCTTCAGCGGTACACCCCTCTCCCAACCTCCAGCGGCACGCTTTCACTCCCCCCAGCGGTACACTCTTTTCTCTAGCCCCAGCGGTACACCCTTGTTACCCTCAACGGTACACCCCTTTTGGCCTCCAGCGGTACACCCCTTTTGGCCTCCAGCGGTACGCCCTTGTTACCCTCAGCGGCACACCCCTTTTAGCCTCCAGCGGTGCGCCCTTTTCAGCCCTCAACGGTACACTCTTGTGACCCAGTGGCACACCCCTTCAAGCACTCAGCGGCACACTCCTTTCCTCAGCGGTACGCCCTGTCCCCCTTCGCCGGTACACTATACATATAAATACACATCCATCTATGCATAACATGATAATAACAACATCAATGGCAAATGAATTAATGAAAATTATGCTAATTAATGAACTCCGATTGTGCAGGGAGGGGGTAAGAAAATAATAATAATAATGATGAATAAAAGAAGAGAAATCATCCGGAACAAAAGGCGCGAATAAGTAATAAACCGCAAGACAGAGATCAGAACACATAACTAAGGAAAACCCTAGATAAAAGATGCTAGGGTCCACACTGCAGTCCCATCTCTCCCCGGGACCCGATGCGAAAGGAACAACAACGCCGCCCTTTCAAGTCGAACCTGAGCCTTGGGAAGTATCCCGATACGGCCAGGCTCTGACCTAACCTCGGGCCGACATCTTAATTGGACCGGATTTGTTTCTTGTACCGGACGCCTTCCGAGTTATCATTAAAAAATTGCCGTGCGCTCGGCGGACATTCGAGCGGATTCGTCCCGGTTTTCTCGTCGCGTTTCTATCACGGACCCGTGTCCGAACATAAAAAGGTCCACGAGTGACCAACATGGCCGACGGTTTGTGGTCTGAATACAACCCCCAGTGTGATCTACCCCTATCTCTCTCTCGCGTAATTAGTATTATTCTTTTGGCCGTGGGGCCCCTAATTTCGGCAATTAATCAAGGGTATTCTCTCGTATGGGGGATGTAAATGACGTCGTGACCTTTATGGCGCGACGGGATTCGGTCCCGACACGAACCACACAATCGTCTGACGAAGTCAGATTGAGCGCACCACGGGCTCTTCGGAGCCCGAATAAATTGTCACTTCGGTGACTGGCACGCCCACGCACTCAATAGACTAGCCAACGTCCCGGCGACGGGATCCGACGAGCGAAAAGTGCGTCCACAAGTCTGGCACGCCCGGTGGGACGGATCCACCCTTCATCTCTTTGCCGAAATTAGGGGCCCCGTGGCCCCCTTCTTGTAATACTAATTGCATTACTTTCTCAAATGCAGAGAGAGGATTGCATCATGGTGCCAACGATGGCTGTCACTTGCGGCCCTCAACCCGTCGAGAACCACGTCCGAGGTGGCTACCTGGCGGTCCCCCTCAGCTTCGGGAGCTTCCCTCCCACCGTAGGCTTCCCCAACTTCTTAGGGTGGCCTTTGTCAACATTCTTGAGGTGAAGGCGCCCGAGGAGTCCCAGATCAACGCTCCCGCTCCGGGGGCCGTCGAAACTGCTGTCGGTCGAGCTTCGGCCAAGAACAACAACAGCGTCCCCACAACGACGCTGAGCTGCAACGTGCACCACGTGCACCAAACTACCGGCCCTTCCCACCAAGGGTCAGCATCCCACCGAAGAAGGCTTCGGAGGAGCAACACCGGCGCCGGCTCGGGGCGCCGCTCGTCCAACTCCGGAAAGTCCATGACTGTTGGCGCCCTCCGAGTCCGTCTGGACGGGCAGAGGTCCCAAGTGACATCGGACCGTATCGTCCCGACCGTCCCAGTCCGCAACTCTTTTCAAGGACTGGAGAAGCTGAAAGAGAGGGCGACGCCCGCAACCCCAGCTGCGGCACCGAAAAAGGCGCCGGCTCACAGGCCGGCCAAACTGAAGCAAGTCGGGGTACCCAAGGAGGCCCAGCCCACTGCACCCGCCCAGGCAGGGCCCAGCACTTCCCGCCTGAGGAGGGCCCGACGAGATGGCGGGGTCGAGGTGATGACCCCAACTCTCCGACCGGCACCCATCATCCCGGTGCCGTCCGAGAATGTCCACCGCCGTCCCCGAGGGCGCCGACACAATGCTGCCCGCCCAGCACTCAGGGCCTATTCTCCCCCTGCCACTATCATAGACATGCAACCGCAGGCTGCTCTCCCTGACCAGGAGTGGGAAGGGATCTAGTAGGCTATGAGGAATTACCTCCGAGGCCCGGGTAGCACCCCCGCCGGCCGCCAGAGACTGCTGGGGGCAATGGCCTCCGCTTTCCCAGAAGAAGGAGCCCGACCTGCACCCAGCGCGGAGTCAAGGAATCGCTCGGAGGAGCCGCGCCAGTCCCCTGTACGGGAGGAAGCGCCGCCCCGACGATCGGTCTTCGACAGGCTGGTGTTCCCAGGAAGATCGTCCAGGAGGGAGACAAAGAGAAGCAAGAACAAGAGATGGCAGACATTCACCTGCAACATGGCAGGAGTTCACGGTCGGTACGGGGCCTTGCCCACCGATCCGGAAGAAGTGGCCAGAATCGCCGTCAAGCCGGGACCCCTCACTAGAAGAGGGAGAGCGGCAGGCGGCGTGGCACCCACAGGCGCCGAAGGGACCTTACCTGAAGAGCCCCTCTCGGCCCTCACGGCCAATGTGGTCACCACCGGTGACACGAGTGGCGGACCCTCGACATCATCCGAGGACGCCCCGGCCGAGGAGACAGGGGGCATGCCCAGCCTCCCCACGGTTGACCCGACAATGCTGCTCATGATGCAGCGGTTCTAGCAGGAAATTGAATCACTTAAAAAGCAATTGAATGAACGGAACACACCGCCCCTAATGTCCTGGCAGACCAAGGTTTTACCCGAAGCGCCTAGGGACATGGGGCAATTTTCAGAAGCAGCCCTTCCAGCAACCCTCAACCCTCTCGGGGACGCGTCCCTGCAGCAGGCACACTGCACCGCACCAGCCCCGCCACAGGCCTTACTTTCCCAAGGGTTCCTCATGGCCCCCCAGGCGACCGTGCTGGCCACCCCGAGCGCGCAGCCCGCCCATTTTTATCCGAGTCCGGTCGACCCGGCAACAGTTAGCCGGTTGATGCTGGAACAGATGATAGACATAAAATTGGCTGAGAGAGGTGACGGGGATCAGACGCCGTTCGACGTCTACCGGGTGCCCTACCCGGCTCACCATGCTGCGAAGAAGTTGCCGGTCGGCGTCACCAAGCCACCCAAGTTCGAAAAGTTCAACGGGCAAGGGTCCCCCAGGGAGCACATTGCTTATTATGTGAATGTCATGGGGGACTTGGCTGCTGATGAGGCCTACCTCCTGAAGTTCTTCGGCTCTACACTCACCGGGCTTGCCTTTGAGTGGTACTCCGGCCTGCCACCCGGGTCTGTCGCCGACTGTCCCGACATGCAAAAGAAGTTGAAAGAAAGATTTTATGTTGCAGAACGGGAGGTCACCGTGGCAGAACTTTACGCCACAAGACAGAAGAATGACGAGTCGGCCCTCGACTATATCAAGAGATGGAGGAACCTCAGCATGAGGTGCAGGCGTCCCCCACACCAGGAGGATGCGGTGCAGATATGCAAACAGAACTTGAAGAAAGAAATCTTGGAAAGGATGATCGGCACCGAGGTCAAGACATTTGACCGCCTGAACAACGTGGTAGCAGAGATCGAGGCATTTTTGGCCCGATACTCCTCCACCCCGGCCATGTCAAGCCAAAGAGCCAGGCAGGCCGAGAAGAAGCCGGCTCCCCTTGAGGTGCATACATTAGATTTCCAGGCTTTTGAAAAATAGAAAGAGAAAGCCAAGGGGGCTGCCGACCTTCCTCCGCCCAGAACCACAGAACGGCGGGAAGGCCCCTCACTAAGGGAGAAGATGAGAAATAAGCTGTATTCCTTTGCCCGGGATAAGTCTAAGCTTCTGTTCGAATGGGCAACCAGCTACAACAAAATTACACTGCCAGAGCCGAAAAGGCCCGGCGACCTAAAGAAAAAGGACGACCCACGCTTCTGCCCGTACCACCGAGTGCTCGGACATACCATTGAAGACTGCTATGTCTTCAAGGATGTTATTGAGTCCTTAATCAAGAATGGGGAGCTGGACATGGGGGAGCATAGAGTAGACCCCCCGCAACCGCATGAGTTGCCCAGCATAACCTCCACTGTCAACATGGTCTCGCTATACCAGGAGTTGCCTGAGGAGTGGGCGGAGGCCTGCGCCCGCGCCACTTATGAGACCTTCATCATGACCCCGGCTCAGGATCAAGGAGGTTGGCAGACTGCAACTAGAAAGAATAGAAGAGCACACGTCCCTCGACCCAGCCCCGGAGTTCGTCTGAGGGACGCGACACCCCTGCCTGCACCGCCCCCAGCAAGCCCAGTTCGCCACGACACGGCCCCTCGGCTGGTCATGAGGCGGCCCACTCATAACAAAAAGAGCTCTGTCCTGCTGCGGATGCGTCAGAAGACCAGTCCGGCGGTCCAAAGACTCCAGGCTATTATTGATGGGCTCGAAGATTATGAGCAGCCCGAAATCCAGACCGTGGAGCTGAAGGAGTATGTCCCATGGGAGGAGTTCAAATCACTCGAACTGGCTCCAGGGGCAGAAGTTGAAGCAAAGAAAGAGCCTCCCCAGTGGGCTGAACTTCCCCAAGAGCAGCCATCCGCCGCAGCAGGAAAGAAGAAGAAGAAGAGAAGATCCAGGGGCAAGAAGAAGAAGGAGGTCGTCGTCGCCTGCAACACCCTCTCGACTTTATTCGACACTGCCCTTTCCCTGGAGGAAACAGAAGAAGAGCCACCCCATGAGCCGCCGGAGGTGAATCAAGCTGAAGTCTCCACTTCCCAACATGCCACCAGGTCGGGAAGGAAGTGGGGGCGCCCTCCTCAGGATAACCTCAACATCATGTTCAGGGGGGAACAACCATACCAAGTTCCCGACCCTGAGGTCCGAGGCACCGAGATCCCTCCTCCGGCGGGTCTCTATCTCGTAGGGGCTAGGAGCCGGGGCACCCCTTCATTCGCCGAATTCCTGTTAGCCCGAGCAAGCGGGAAGGCGCGCTCCCAGGGGTCTCCTTCGACCGAAAAAGTAAGCAGCTCTCAAGCTCTACCGGCGGCAACTCTTCCTTCAGCCAGAAGCGGACAACAGTGATATCCCAAACCTCGCCGAATTCATGCGGGGGACGGAGGAAGCCCAGCAGGCCCCGCCGGCTCAGCAGGCTGCAACAGAGCCCACAAAGCTGGCATCCCCTGACCTGACACCCCAGCTCCAGGGTGGCGGCAGGCGCAGCAAGCCCGAAGAGATGAAATTACTCAATGATGTGACACAACCTTGGATCTAATGCAAGCAAGCACAATCGCATTCAAAACGGGCCAAGTTGGGCCACCGCTCTATCGTCACTCACCCAAGCCCGGGGTGACTTGGCAATGCCAAGGGGAGGATGTGGGGTTGGGCCCTTGCTGGTAGAGGGCCAGCAAGGCCAAGAATGATTCCCAATGGGTATGGGTACCCAAATCAAGGGGGCCGACAAAGTGCCAACGGCAACGGTTACAATATTCCCACGGTGATCACTCAAGTTTATGGGGCTTGAGGATCGGGCTCTCACTCGCATAACCAGCGGAATTAAGAACTAATATTGAAAGACAAGCACTAATTGGAGTGAAGGTTTGAGCACTTACTCGACCGGTTTGAAGAAACCGGTCCCGGTCGGAGACGAGGGCGAGCGGGGAGGCGAGTGGATCCCCACACGCCGCGGCGGTGTCGCTTGACCTGTCCAAACAAAGTACACCACTACACCTCTCGCAGGAGGGGGAGCTTGGGATGGGGGTTATTGATATTACATCAATACTACCTCCACGCAGGGAGGGGCCTTCAGCCGGCCAAGCGGGGAGGGGAAATCAAAGCAAAGAACGAGGAACAAGGGTGGACGCCGAATCTGCCTGCTGTCTGCGAACCAGGACAGAGGGTCGGTGTTGCTGTTGTAGATATTGCTCAGGAAGTTTTCTGATGGCGAGACTGGTGGCGAAATCTTCGTAACAGGAAGGGGAATGCCTCAGAATTTTTATAATTTCTTCTGGAGTCGCTGTAGGTCGGGGCAGGAGCTTGAACAGGGCCTCTGTTTCTCGGACTAGCAGGGGTAGGTCACCAACAGTAGGATGCAGAGGCTGTCCTGGCCGCTCCCGAACTCCAAATTTGATGTCATCAGTGTCGTTAGAACCGTGGGTAAGTCCTCTTTGCATCAAAAGAAACGGGGATGCCAGAAAAGAACGGAGACGATCGGTGGAGCCAGAAGAGTGAGGAGGTGTCGATACAGACTGGGGGAGGCAGAGCCGCGCAACCGTGGAAGAAAATTGGTAACTTCTATTCCCAGATGCGGAATGGGCTTCCGCTTCTTGATTCTGAAAGTAGACAGGCCGATGAAGAACTTTGAAGAAGGACTTGAGGACTGATTCCTTCGGGGCTGGTCGTGGCAGAGTTTCTAAGCCGGCTCAGGTCCTCAGCCAAGGTAGAACCGCGCAGCTGTGGGAGAATGGAGGTCTCGGACAGCACCGAGCTCCGATGAGGACGAAACTACTTTCAAGACGAAGAGGACTGGCAGACGCTTCCGTGGATGCCTCTTATGCCTTCAGAATCATAGGTAGCAAACCGTGGTACCTTCTGCAAGCTTCGGGTACAACTGCATCTCTTGAACAGCAACCTGCAACTTTGACAAAGCCCCCAAGGGATCTAACAAGAAGAAGGAGAGAGTGGTGTATGGTGAAGGGGGATGAATAAAGGTGGAGGGGAGGTATGGAAGAGGTGGAGGGTTGCTAATGGCAGGGGGGAGGTGGATGAAGAAGAGGAGGGGCGAAGGTTTCAGCTGGTGGATGGAGGGTGTGAGGGCAAGTGGTGGTGGAGAATGGAAGGAGAGGGGGGCGAACTAGGCTAGAGAGGAGGAGAGGGGGGCGGCCAAAGGATATGGAGGGAAGGGATTTCAAATTCAAAATGGCTTTGGAATGTGGGGGATTGTGTGGGGAAGAGGGATGAGTGTGTTGGAATGGGGGAAGATTGTGTTGGAATAGAGAAGATTGTGTTGGAATGGTGAGGGATCTCCTTGGGACTAGGGGGGTGGAGTAATGGAGGCCATGGGGAAGTGGAGGACTTTAATGATGGTAGGTGGGGGTTGAGGTGATTGGGAAGGGAGGAGAGAGAAGAAAATTCGAAATTGGGTGTTGAGGAGAGAGAAAGTGGAGTGAAAAGAGGGATTAAGAGAGGGAAGGGTGGGGAATCTCTCCCCTAGGGTTTCTCACCCAAAAAATATTGGAATCACTCCACTAAACTAAGCTTTGGACTCTCAAATGGCATTTTTTTCATTGCTTGAATCATTACCTCCAAATGAAGGAAATGGGGCCTTATATATAGGAAACCCACATTTTACAATAAGACCCTGACAAAAGACTCATTGACAAATAACCGAAGGGGTAGGGGAGCTCATTGGGCCAAGCCCGAAGAAATGGGCCCAATTAGCACATTACACATTCTAATGACACTCAAACATAGGAAAATAAACGCAAGACCTAGGGACATGACTCAAATAAAATGTAAATTACATCAAATGACTCAAGTACATAGCATAAAAAGGATAAGTGGGCCTTTATAGAGAGAGGCCCGAACTCAAACAGTGCCAAAGTGTGAAGAAGACCCTAGCCAAAGGGAATTGTGGATGATGCCTCCATCACTCAAGGTGCGGGCTGCCGACCAAATAGTCAGACACCTCAAGAAGATCCCGACCCAGTTTACCATGTGGGAGATGCTGTCTTTGGACGAAGAAACACAGCAAGCCATCATTGCCGCGCTCCAGACGCCAGCACATCTTGAAGCCTGCCTAGCAGAGATATCACCTGAGGTGGCCGTGACTTTCACAGAACATGACATGCTCCTGCCCACTTGCAGCCATAACAGACCCCTCTACATGAAAGGGCAGTTGAACGGCCAGCCTATCAACAGGGTCCTGATCGACCCAGGGGCAGCAGTGAATATACTCCCCTACCGGGTGTACCAAAAGCACTACTTTGATGTACACCTGGTTGAGGTCAAAAATGTCAAGATTGCTGGTTTTAACCAAAAATGTGAGGTCCCCATGGGGGTTGCAGAATTCAACTTGACTTTCGATGATTTCACCACCAAGGTCCAGTTCCACGTCATCAATTCCAACACTTCCTATAAGGTGTTGCTGGGACGGCCCTGGTTACACCAGAATAGAGTGGTGCCCTCCACCCTACACCAATACATTAAATACCCTTGCGAGGGGAAGGAAGTCAGGATCTTCGCCGACCTCCACCCGTTCGAGGTGTTCGAGTGTCATCTGTCAGACGCCAATCTGTACTTAGAAAAGGCGAAGCAAATTCCCCAAGCCGCCCAAGAAAAGGGAAAGAAGAAAGTGGAGTCGGGCAGTTGGTTTCCTCCACCGCCCCCAGGTTATGTGGCTCCCCCACATGTACCATTCATTGCACAAGAGGGGGGGTGGTATTTAAGGGAGCCCCTCTCCCCATCTACTTTACACCGGGGACGCCTTGCCTCGAAGACCTGCTGGAGGATGTCAGAGTCCCGCCAGGGATCATCAAGCCCATTACAGAAATTGACTGTCAAGCAGCCGAGCGGCTGAGGACCTTTGAAGTGCCTAACCCGGAGGGGCCATCCACTATCTTTTATGTTGCCGGGGAAAAGCCAGTCATGGAAGACGATGATTGCCGGTTTCCTGACGAGTTGTATGACCCGCACGTCCCCATTGTGGGACTCCCCCATATGACCGACCAGGCAGCCAGAATGGTCAGAAAGCAAAAGATTCTCCCCTATCAACCCTCCAGCCGGAAGAAAATGTTCGAAAGAATGTGGAACCCACCAAACCTGGATCGGCGGTTGCTGCAAATCACCAAGCACCCCGGTCTGGGCTTTTCACTAGAAGATTGTTACGAAACTGATGTGATATCGGTTTCGGCCTTATCCGGCGACGACCCCGCGGAAGCGGTAGATTTGCGGGAAGCCCACCAAGAAGTATATCCCAGGCCTCCGGCTGAGGAGGCACAAGACGAAGAAGTGTTCCTTTGGAACCCTCTCCGCCGCCGCTGCACGGGGAAAACCCCCTCTCTCTCTGACAGGCTAGCCTCGCAAGAGCACACCGCCGAGGCGCCCTCACCTCGGCCTGCTGGCGAAGCAAGAAGCAGAAGTATGGGTCATGCCCCAAATTCCCCTCGATATGACCCCGTCATGTACGCCTTGTACCATAGGCAACAATGGGAGATCGAGATGTTAAAAGCACGGCTGGCTGAGTTGACCTCGCTAGTTGCCGACCTCATCCAGGGCTCTCTCCGCCCGTGGGGTGGCTATATGTCTCGACCCCGAGACACCAGTCCCGATGACCCCGTCTGGTCAAGAAGGGAGACAAGGGACATGGCAAGCCCATTAACCGGACGGCCAACCAGGCAAGGCCTGACACTCCAAGAGAAGCTGCAAAAGCCTTACTCTTTCCCAAGAGAGAAGACTCGGGATATTTTTGACTGGGCCTGCCATTACAGCAAGGTCTCCCTCCCACGGTCCAAGAGGCCGCAGGACACCCGAAGAAGTGGGGACCCACTGTTTTGTCCCTACCACCAGATACTGGGCCACGCCATCGAAGACTGCTATGTCTTCAAAGACATTGCTCAAAACCTCATTGACAGGGACGAGCTCAGAATGGGAGACTATGTGGTAGCCCCACCACGCCCCCACGTGGCAGACAACCCCAGAAGAGGAGCCTATACACTATCCATCCAGTACCAGGCGCCTGAAGATGCGGCTGCCCCGGCTCCCGCCGGAGCTGTCTATGATGAGTACACAGAAGACCCCGAGGTGGCCCTGTGCCTTTCTGCACCAGCGGACCCCGCGGACCCGGCGGCTACGGTCCAGGAGGAATACGTGACAAATGCAGCCTCCACGCCCCTTCATGAGAAACAAGAAGAGGGGGATGGCGTCCTCGAACCCGAAGACAATGAAGATCAAGACTTCGTCGATTTGTCGCCAGCCCCGCCGGAAATTGAAAATGGCGGCCAGGCCACGGTCGACGAATTGATTGAGATCAACCTTGGCACGGAAGGTGACCCCAGGCCGACCTTTCTGAGTGCTCTTATGCCCCCACAGGAGAGAGAGCAATACACAAAGTTGCTGCAAGAATTCCAGGATTGCTTTGCCTGGAACTATAAAGAAATACATGGGCTCAGCCCTGAGGTGACTCAGCACATCTTGGCCATTGATCCCACGGTGGAACCAGTGAAGCAGTCTCCACAGCGTATGAGGCCGGAACTGATCAGCCAGATCTGCAAGGAGGTCGACAAGCTCATAGATGTCGGCTTCGTGGCGGAGAACCAATACACCATTTGGTTGGCCAACATTGTACCGGTAAAGAAAAAGAATGGACAGATCAGGATTTGCGTGGATTTCCACGACCTGAACAAAGCTTGCCCAAAAGATAACTTTCCGGTGCCTATCACCGAAGTGATGATTGATGCAACCACTGGCCACAAGGCCTTGTCCTTTATGGATGGATCGTCCGGCTATAACCAAATTTGGATATCCGACCACGACCGGATTCACACGGCTTTCAGGTCACCCAAGGGGATATTCCACTACAAGAGGATGCCCTTCGGTCTCAAGAATGCCGGTGCTACATATCAGCGGGCAATGACCAAGATCTTCGATGAGCTGCTATATAGCAAGGTCGAATGCTACATTGATGATCTAGTTGTCAAGACTAAGAAGAGAGCTGAACATCTGAGCGACCTCAGGGTCGTCTTTCAAAGGCTCCGGCTGTATGGGCTGAAGATGAACCCTATGAAGTGCGCCTTTGGCGTGTCCAGTGGTAAGTTCCTAGGCTTTATTGTCCGGCACAGAGGGATCGAGATTGACCCCTTCAAGATAAAAGCCATTCAGGAGTTGCCCCCTCCGAAGAGTCTAAGAGAGCTAAGGGCCCTACAGGGCCGTCTAGCCTATATCCGCAGGTTCATCTCCAACCTGTCGGGGCGTTGCCAACCCTTTCACAGACTGATGATGAAGAATGCACCCTTCAGCTGGGGTCACGAATGCCAGCACGCGTTCGACCAGCTAAAAGAGTACCTGAAGACCCCGCCAGTCTTGGGGGCACCTGTCAAATGCAGACCGCTTGTTCTCTACATAGCAGCTACCGAATATTCACTAGGGGCAATGCTCGCCCAGAATAATGATGAGGGAAAGGAGCAGGCGCTCTACTACCTCAGCCAGAGATTGGTGGGAGCGGAGGCCAAGTATACTCCGATAGAGAAAGTCTGCCTTGCTTTGGTCTTTGCGGTCAAGAAGATGAGGCATTACATGCTGTCCCATGGAGTGAGCTTGATATCCAGGGCTGACCCCATCAAGCACATTCTCTCCCAGCATGTCCCGAAGGGGCGCCTTGGCAAATGGGCCGTGCTGCTCATGGAGTTTGACATCACCTACGTGCCGCAAAAGGCCGTTAAGGGACAAGCCATCGCAGATTTCTTCGCAGCACACCCCGTGCCCGAAGACTCCCCGTTGGCCACAGAGCTACCCGAGGATGAGACACTGGAGGTGGATCATGTCCAACAAGCTATCTGGCAGCTATACTTTGACGGGGCTTCGAGAACAGAAGCGACCCCGTCCGGACACGCCAAGGTACGGGCCGGAGCCGGCATCGTCCTCAAATCGCCAGACGGAGAAGTGATGCACACTTCCTGCTGCATTACCAAGCCCTGCACAAATAATGAAGCAGAGTATGAAGCTCTGATCATCGGCCTTCAGGTGGCCCTCCACATGGAGATCAAAATGCTCCAAGTATTCGGCGACTCGCTGCTGGTCGTCAAGCAGGTCCAGGGACAGTTTGATGTCCGAAAACCTGAGTTGCTCCCTTATCACACTAAGGCGAAGAGACTCATGGAGTGATTCTATCTTCTTGAGATAGGCCATGTCGCCAGAGGGGAGAATGCACAAGCCGACACCCTGGCAAAACTAGCAAGCTCACTGGCAGTGCCTCCAGAAGGATCTCTCAGTATCCAAGTAATAAATCAGCGCCAGATGCCCAGTATGATAGAAGAGGAACCAGAAGAAGAAGAGCTAGAAGTCACCACAGCAGAAGCCGTCGGCCTACCCGACTGGAGAGACCCCCTGATGCAGTGGTTCAAGTACCAGCAGCTGCCCAAGCAGAGAGAAGAGAAGATCAGGCTGATCAGAATTAAGGACTCTTATGAGCTCCGAAATGGAATATTATTCCGAATGGTGGCCGACGCCAAGTAGAAATTACTCCTCCGATGCTTGTCCATTGAAGAAGCCTGGAGGGTCATGAAGGAGGTTCACGCCGGGACAGCTGGCACACACTAGGCGGGGCCGAAAATGAAGATTGAAATAAAGAAGCTTGGCTATTATTGGCCTGCGATGTTCGACGACTGCTGCAAATATGCCAAGTCATGTCAGAAATGTCAGGAGCATGCCACCATACCCAGAAGGCCCCCCGTGCAGTTACACCCAACCGCGCCCAGTTGGCCGTTCACCCAGTGGGGAACGGACGTCGTGGGTCCCTTACCTGCATCTTCCACAGGCTGCAAGTACATTTTGGCGGCAACCGACTACTTCTCCCGCTGGGCAGAGACTGTCGCCTTACGGGAGGTCACCGGAGATATCGTGGTCAGGTTCGTCCGCCGTAATATCATATTCCGGTTTGGCACGCCCGACCGAGTTGTGTCAGACAACGGCAGCCACTTCCGCAACCAGAAGGTCTACCGGCTGGCAGAAAAATATAAAATTGATTGGAGGACATCGACTCCTTACAACCCACAGGCTAATGGGCTGGCCGAAGCTTTTAATAAGACACTCTGCACTCTCCTGGCCAAGACTGTCAGCTCTAACAAAAGGGACTGGGAAGAAAGGATGTACGAGGCGCTTTGGGCATAACGAACCGTATACAAGACTCCAACAGGCTACTCGCCCTTTTCTCTCGTATATGGCTCGGAGGCAATCGTCCCCGTTGAACTGGAGATACCGTCCCTCAGGGTTGCCATTCAACATGGGCTTGTCCTTGAAGGGCAGACTAACGTTGAACGAAGGCTCGAGGAACTCTCCAGTCTAGAAGGAAAGCGGCTCCAGGCCCAACAGAACATTCAGGTCTACCAGGCCCGGATTGCACGCGCCTTTGACATGCTTGTCAAGGAACACGAATTCAAGAAGGGCGACCTCGTCATGGTCAAGAGAAGAGATCTCATGGCTGCCAACCCAAGGGTAAGCTGAATGAGAACTGGCTTGGACCCTACGTAGTCCAAAAAGTCTACGAAGGTGGGGCCTATGTAATTGTCAACCATCGCGGGGAAGTTCAGTTCCCGCCTCTTAATGGAAGGCACTTGAGACTGTACCACGCTCCGGCGCCCCCGTTCAGTCAATAATATAACCCTCTGCCCTATTTTGGGCGGATTTGCGTGATTGATGTCCAAACAACTTGACCACTATCCATGTTTTCAAAAAGCGAGAAAAAAAGGAAGAAAAAAAAAAGAAAAAAAAGGAAAAAAAAGAGAAAAAAAAAGAGAGAGGAAAAAAGAGAGAAGAAGAGAAGAGAGAAAGAAAAAAAAAGAAGGGAAGAAGAGAAAAAAAAAGAAAAAAAGAAAAAGGGAGAAGAAAAAAAAAGAAGAAAAGAGGAGAAAAGGAAAAAGAAGAGAAGAGAGAAAGAAAGAAAAGAAAAAAAGGGGGAAGTAAAAAAAAGGAAAGAAAAGATACAAAAGCAAGGGAAGAGTGGATGCCGAGAAAGGGGGAACTCCCCCCATTTCCAGCCGTCGCCCCATAGCAACGGAAGTACTAAAAGAAATTTCTAAACAAACTCTTCTCTCCGTCCTCCCCGAGCGGTGAGTACCCCTTTGGCTCGGACCTCCCGTCCGAGTCATTGACTAAACAAACTCTTCTCTCCGTCCTCCCCGGGCGGTGGGTACCCCATTGGCTCGGACCTCCCATCCGGGTCATTGACTAAACAAACCCTTCTCTCCGTCCTCCCCAGGCGGTGAGTACCCCTTTGGTTCGGACCTCCCGTCCGGGTCATTGATTAAACAAACCCTTCTCTCCATCCTCCCCGGGCGGTGAGTTCCCCTTTGGCTCGGACCTCCCGTCCGGGTTATTGACTAAATAAACTCTTCTCTCCGTCCTCTCCGGGCGGTGAGTACCCCTTCAGCTCGGACCTCCCGTCCGGGTCATTGACTAAACAAACTCTTCTCTCCGTCCTCCCCGGGCGGTGAGTACCCCTTTGGCTCGGACCTCCCGTCCGGGTCATTGACTAAACAAACTCTTCTCTCCGTCCTCCCCGGGCGGTGAGTACCCCTTTGGCTCAGACCTCCCGTCCGGGTCATTGACTAAACAAACTCTTCTCTCCGTCCTCCCCGGGCGGTGGGTACCCCTTTGGCTCGGATCTTCCGTCCAGGTCATTGACTAGACAAACTCTTCTCTTCGTCCCCTCTGGACGGTGGGAAACCCGGCCTCTGACCGAGACCCCCCCCCCCTAAGGCCGGTACGCGTTTCCAACGTTGTGGCAAGGCCAGTCAGTCGCCCGTACGGTACGGTGGAGTGGTCCCCTCGTCCTCCCCCTGGGAAGGCGAGCACTCTCCCGTGCCCTGACATGGGTTCCTGCCTGGCCCTCCGAGAGCGAACCATCGCAAAGACTCACGCCCTCCCGATGCGTCCTGACACAAAAAAAAAGAAAGAGAGAGAAAGGACGATATACGCGAAAGAGGAGGAAGGAGAAAAGAGGCCCCCTAGGGGAAGGTGTGCTAGAAGAGCATGTGAAACCATAAATCTATTGTTCAATTCAGATAAAAGAAAATCAACCTACATGAGCTTCGGGGCATACCCCTGTGTTACATCCAAAAGAAAAGAGAAAGGAATTCTGAGGTGCAACGCTCAGTCGGTGCCCCTGAAGACGTCCTCGAGGGGGAGGATTCCGACGCAAGGGAAATTCGTCATATCGCGCAAGCGGCCCCTCCGTTCTTCGAGTCGAGCGAGTTTCGCATCCACGGATGCCGCCTCGGCCTGGGCAACGGCCAGAGCCTCACCTTCCGCCTCGACCGCTTTTTCGGCTTGGGCAAGGTCAGACCTGGCCGCAGCAAGGTAGCTCTCCAGTTTCGCAATTCGGCTCTTAAGGGAGCGAACATTGCTCTGGCCTTCCCCTAGAGCCTTCCCATGGCGCTCTTCATCATGGCGCCGTGCCTCCAAGGTCTGTAAATACTCATCTGCCTGGGCATCAAGGGCGGCGCATTCGTCGGGAGCCTGGGTTTCGAGGAACTCGCGACGCTTAACATACTTCAGTAATAGTAAGACTCGTCGCGACCATTCCCCCAGTGGACAGCCCAGAACTTGTAACGCCCCGGTCAGCTGCATCACTATGGTATGTACCTCCCGGTATGATAAGGAAAGATCAGCAAAGAACATCATCCGCAGCGTTACCAGCATTTGATGGACTGGCGCCTCTGACGAGGTGTGACTGACCGAAGGCATGGCTGGGGGAGTAAATTCCACGGTGCTGTCCACCTCCGCCCACAAATCAGCGTCCACCGCGGCCGAAGAAGATGGAAGAGCGAGAGTCAAGAAGCCTGGCCGGCGTGGCTCGACAGAAGATTCCTGGCCAACCACTGCAAAGGAAATGGCTGAGGTCATTGCTGAAGCATCTGGCGCCGCTATCATCCGCTGCTCTCCTGCCTCCTCTTCCCCTGCCCGGCCCGCCTCTGCCACTAGTTCAACCAGCAGGGGTGCAAGTACCGCCACTCCGGCTGAAGGAGGGGCTTCAAGTAAAGCCGGACCCGACGCCATCACCCACGAACTTTTCTCTCACGTTTGGGATCCCTCCAGATGTGCGCGGAGCCCAGCAAATATTCGCTTCAGGATCGGGTCCTCCATTTGGGCCGGGAGCTTCGGGAAGGGCGGAAGTGGAACCATCAGCCGGGGTAGGCGTCCCGCCTCCACGAGCACTGCAAGGCTCTCCGCCCCAATTCCGTGACTAAAGCCAATCCCTCCACCGCTATGGGGCCAATACTAGGCCTCCGTTTGGCGACAGCCTTCCGGGCACGGCCAGGCGTCTTCCCTACCGTTGTCACTGCCTGACCATATAGAGTATGGTTAACCACCCCGCTGCCTGGAGCAGATCGCGCAAAGTCAAAAGGCAGGAGGAATCAGAAGACCCACGCTCTTACCTCGACCACCGGAACGAGGCTAGCTTCGGGCGCAATTTCCCCCTCCTCCAGAGGCTCGTCTGCCGTCTCGGTAGTACTCTCGCGGGCTCTGCGGACGCCTCCTGTTGAAGGGCGTCGAATGAAAGGGCTAGCCTACCCAGGCCCACATCAACCTCCACCCGACAGTCGACCGGCGTAACTGGAGCGGCCTTCTCCGCAACCTCCAGCTGGGTAAGCTCCTGAAAATCCGAGGACAACAAGAATGAGATCATTAGCCCACTATGAAAAAGGGGGGGTCCGGCCCAAGCAAGCTCACACTTACAGCAGCCCTCCCCATAAAGCTTGAGGAGCCAGCAAGTAAGGGGGCCTTGAAGACCAGCTCGGGCAGCCCCGATGCTTCAGACGCGCCCTTGTCATAAGCCACCTCATCGGAGGAATAGTTATAATCTACCTCTTCCCCCGATGAGGACTCGACCGCCATAGGCTCTGCCCTTGCCGGCAAAGGAGCATCCTCTTCAAGGACAATAACCGCACATCCTCCTGTGGACTGGTTGGGGCTGGTGCGGCAGACTTCAGCTTCTTCCTCACATACAGCTGCGTTGCCGGGAGGTGCAGGCGGGGCCATAGTGGCTCGACAACTGCTGCAGCGGCGCCTGTCACATAAAAGAAAAGATAGGTCATGCCAAAGTCAACGGGTTCCCAAAGAAGGAAAGAGCTCAATCACGCGGACGGAGACAGCTACCCCCCTCCGGCTTCTGCAACACGAGGCGGCTCGCGAATGGCCTCTTTGATGGGCGACGCGGCCTCAGGAACCACGGCCTCGCCCTCGCCCAGGGTAAGTACAGGCGCCGGCTCCTCCATACCGCCTAAAAGAAAGAAATGTAATTGTCATACGCGCATAAAAGAGTTCGGCCCGTGAGAGAAATAAATCCCAAAGGACGGCGGCGGCCGGTGAACCTCACCCCCAGCATGACTCGGCTCGGTCCGGGTGACTTCGAATTCTTCAAAGGAGAAAATAGGAGCCACCGGAGAGGCGACCGCTGGGGCCGTGGACCCCTCGGCTTGCTTCCGCTTTGCCGTGTGCCGCCCGACCACTTTGGCAGCAGCCAATGCCTTCTTAACAGGCGACCTCGCCCGGGACCTCCCCATGGCTTGTGGTGGGGAAGTCGGAGTTGGCACCAAAGTCGCCTTTGCTGCAGCCGCAGCTTCACCCACAGCAGGGATGGGCGTGGGAACCGGTGCCTCCACATCAGAAACAGGCGTGGGCACGGGCTCTCCTACAGAGACTGAGACAAAAAGAGACATTCATGTGTCAAAATCTTGCCTCAAAATAAAATAAAAAACCTGAAGATACATTGATGGTGGGAGAGGTTAACCAGTAGGTTGGCTCGGCCCAGTCCGGGCGACCTCAAACTCCTCAAAAGATGGGACTTGTGGTGCTAGGGGAGCGGTCGTCGAAGCCTTAGCCGCCTCGGTTTTTCGCCGCTTCGCGTCCCGCTGCTTGGCCGCTTTAGCAGCATCTATCGCCTTCTTCACAGGTGATTTGGCCCGGGACCTCTTCGCAGCCTTGGGCAGGGGAGCCGTAGTCGGAGCTGGCAGTGCCGCCTCAAAATAGGCGGGCTTCTGGACGAGCCGAAGGAAGTTCCGGTACGTCGCCATTTGCACGCTGTCAGGATGGTCTGTCAAAATAGACACACGCATGTGATTAGCATCCGATAGCCTGCTAAGGTCGCAGCAATGAGGATAAAGGAGATGGAAAGGTTAAATACCGTGAGGACCGGTGTACAACTGAAGTGTTATTGGCCAGTAGCTCAGGGACGGCTCCTTGTCCCGACGCGCCGCCTCTCGGACCAGCCAGCATACGTCCTCGACCTTCTGGCACCGGTCTGTGAGGCTAGCATGATCTACGTGCTTCTTTGAAGAGAGGTGGCAGAAAAGATCGAAGTGGTCTATGCCCCACCCGTCGGCATAATAATACGGGATGTGTAGGCGCTTGCCCAGGAGGGTGGCCATCTGACCTTCGATCTTCAGCCCATTCACCCGCAGCAGAACATATAGCCATGTGGTGTCCTTATAATTCTCGGGCTTCCTCTCCTCCCGCCTCATAAACGTGCGGTATAGGCAGATCAGGTCCCTCTTTGGACGCCAGCACTTTGCGGAGGTGCCCTCCTCCTCCATGGGGAGCGGGTAATTAATGAGCTCCAGACGGTCACTCCCTATCCTGCAAAGATCCCTCAATGTCTTCTTATAGTCGTCATTCGCTACCGGAGGCAACTCTACTTTCGGCGTCGGCCTCGCGTCCCGGGCTTCCCGACGGGCGGCCATATATGCCGCCACCTCCTTCTCCTGCTTGTTCTTGAGCCGAAGAAGATGATCTGGCTCGATGTCAAGCACCGGTACCGCCTGCCTGCTGAGGAACCTCCTCTCAGCCCCATCCCAGCAGTCGGTCTTATGCAGTCGATAGAAGGCTGTCCGGGTGTTCCACCACTTGATGTAATCCTGGGTCACTCTGGGGATGCGACCCGGGGCTGGCACCCTGAAGGAGGTAGAGTCCGCCAAGTGGAAGAAGTCCCACCAGCTCCTGGCGTGCTCGGCAACTAAACTTCCCCGGATGTTCCGTGAGGGCAGGCCGAACTGTGCATGATAGCTAGGGATATGCTGATGATATCCGAAGTTCCGGCCAAATCGGAAGGGGTAGTACGGCTCCTGCAATACATTGTCCCCCTTCCTAAATGCCAACACGCTCGGGCGAATAGACAATGACCAGTCCCTCAGCTCGGGGTGGACGTACCTCTCCACCTGGTCGTCCTTGCACTCCCTCTTGTTGTGCACCAGAGGGCTTGAATGCGCGGCCAGCGTCCAGAAGTGAATAGTGCCGGCCGCGTCCCGGGGAACCGTTGTCAACCGGCCCCGAATGTCAAACATCCGCATAGAGGTAGAAGCCGACTCTGCACTGGCAAACTCCAGCATCCTCGGCACCAACCCCCAGTCTTGAAGAGCTCGCGGGGCAAATTTGGGAAACAGCGAGCAGACCCACGCATTGAAGAAATGTAGCGGACATATGTATCAGGCCTGCCTCGGGAATTGGTGGGTGCTGATATCCCCCAACGCCTTGTAGATCAGATAAAGAGCGGCCGGGCACAAGGACAGTTTGATCCCCCACGCCATTTGACATGCCGGTAGATGGCGTCCGGTCGAATCACTGTCTCGTCCCCATACGGCATGGCAAACGAACATAGCCAATACGTGAGATAAGCAGCACAGTGAGTCTGCAGGTCGACTCCCACTGGATTAGGCCCGCTTCGACGCCCCTTGGAGGGGATCTTCACATCAAGCTTGGGCTTCGCACGCTTCTTGCGAGCGACATCGGTGCCGACACAAGGAAATTCTTCGTACTACTTTAGCCCGTCATAAAAAGTATTGCAGCCATAGGGTCATGCGCACCCTTTTCCTATCTCCGCGGGTGGGCTGCCTCCCACCATGTGACAGTTGGTATAACTCCCGGTACGCCTTCATGAGGTACCGGTATGAATACCCAAGAGAATAATAGCCATCCCCGTTAGTTTCATCCTTGATCAGGTCGAGGAGGCATACTTCTTCATATGCTCCCCGTCAATGGGCAAGCCGCTCAGCTGGCAGAGGCTCCACAGGTCCAGGGAGGTTTCCCCTCCGCCGTGTAAAATGTGTTGGTCTCGGCACTAAATACTTCTATCATACCGCAGCAGAGACCCTTAGAGATGGGGTAGCCGTAGCGGGAGGCGTAAACACTGTGGTAAATACCGTCCCGGACCAGCATCGGGGCGTAATTGAACAGCACATACTCGGTGAACTCCACTGCCCCCTTCCCGAAAGCTGTGGGCATCTTGAAGCTTCAGCTCCCCGAACCAGCCCAGTGATAGTTCGTACTTGAAACTTGATGGCCAAGCAGTCCAAGATGAACGGCTCCTCCCTGTAACCCCATTTCAGGGGAGCCAAGAATAAGCCAAATCGGGGCGGCTCGCCATGCACCTTCCCGACAGACATGTCCCATTTGGCCGGGGTGAATTGAGGTGCTCGCACCAATTTGTCTTCGGCCGGTAACACCCCTTCAATCCCCAAGACTGGCTTCCACTCCCGGGCTTCTCCCACCAGATATGTCGGAATGCTCCTGGGGACGCTGTATAATAGACTGTCCCGGGCATGCAGGATGGCTCGCTCGATGGCCTTTATGGTGCGGAAATCTCACCCCTCTCGGGAGCACAGGTGCTTCAGAAATTGAATACGGTGCCTATCCTTCGGGAAGTCCTTCCGGTACTCCCCGGTGGCCCGATCAAATGTGAAGCCGCTCTCGACCCTGGCCAGCCTGTCGAAGTCCATGGTCTCCCGGTCAGACCCCGACGACTCTGCCAAGGCGGCTATTTCTGCATGCTCTCGGTCTAGGTCCTCCACGTTGAGCCATGTGACCGCTGGCATTGGACCCCGCGGAATGAGGTCGGCACCGACAGCAGCAGTAGGAGCAGAAGAACCACTTGGGGCAGCCATTTGTCTGCGAAGATACGCAAATAGAAGATCAGAATAAGCCAAAGGCAAAGAGAAATGGAAAACTGTGAAGGGGCTTTACTACAAGCAAAATAAATAAGACATTGCCAATTTCTGACGAAATTTTGACAGAGTTTCCCCTAGGCCAGAGGCGTAAGGGAAAACACGGGTGCGCGCCCACAAGGAGTGACGGCCCCAACAAAAGTCATGGTGGGCCCCGAGAGGCAACACCAGAAGTCTGCCGATCAAAAAGTCTTCTTCCCCGGGCTTAAGGCCTCTTTACTGGCTCACTGCCTAGTGCCTTCCCCGGCACGCCCTGAAGTTGCCCTCGCCGGCACGCTTCGAGCGGCCTCCCCCGGCACACCCAGACGAGCCGTTCATCGGCACAGCCCCTCAAGGCTTCCCCGGTACGCCCTCAGTGCCTTCCCCGGCACAGCCCCTGAAGTGCCTTCCCCGGCACACCAGCTGAAGCGGCCGCTCCCCGGTACACCCGTGGAGCCCTTCACTGGCACAGCCAACTCCTGCCTTCCCCGGCACACCCACGGGTGCCTCACCGGTACGCCCTAGAGGCTTTCCCCGATGCACTCCCCGATGTCTCCCCCGGCACAGCCCGTGGTAAGGCCTTCCCCGGCACGCCCCTTGGGTGTCTTCACCGGCGCACTCGTGCACTGTGCTGCCCGGCACACTCTGCGAATGCCTCCCCTGCACACTCTGCGGACGCCTCCCCCGGTACGCCCTCGTGCCCCCTTTCCCGGTACACCCTGGGGAGCCTTCCCCGGCGCGCCCTATGCCCCGTAGCTCGGCGCGCTCGGCACCACCGTCCGCGACACGTCGGGCCGACGGTCCCGTACAACGTCAAGGAAGGAGGGGAAGGGGGGATAAGAAGGGAAGGAAGGGGAAGAAGAGAAGAGGAGAGAGAAGGGGCTAGGGCCCCGTCGCCCCTACGGTGAAAGGAGAAAGAGAAGGAAGAAGAGGAAGAAAGGGGAGGAAGAAGGAAGAAGGGAGGGGGAAAGGGGGGGTGCCTCCATGGCAGCGCCCTCACCACGATGACGGCAGCGGCGGTGGTCGTGTCCGGAGAAGAAGAGGAAGAACGAGGAGGGGAAGGGGCTCCGTCCGCTCGGTCAACAAGGAGAAAGAAAAAAGGGAGAGGAGGGGGAATTTGAAACGGGGTGGCCCGTTCGAGCCACCCCGTCCCTTTACATAGGGAATGCAAGCAGAAGAGAAGAGGGAGGGAAAATAAAAAAAAAAGGGAGAAAAGAGAAGAGAAAAGACGGATAAAAAAGGGGGGAGAAGAAAAAAAAAAGAGAAGAAAAAAGGGGGGAAGAAAGGAAAACG